>PVKY010000022.1:0-119412 GCA_004027775.1 Bradypus variegatus | reverse complement strand
TATAACAGTTCAGCTACTCTAGAAGACAGTTTGGTGGTTCATCAGAAAATCAGGTATTGAGTTACCCTATGATCCAGCAATTTCACTCTCAGTATTTACCCAGAGGACTTGAGAGCAGTGATACAAACTGATATTTGCACACTGATGTTTGTAGCAGCATTGTTCACAACTGGCAAGAGATGGAAGCAACCTAAATGTCCTACATCAGATGAGTGGATAAATAAACTGTGGTACATACACATAACGGAATACTACACAGCAGTGAGAAGGAACGAGGTCGTGAAGCATATGATAACATGGACGAACCTCAAGGACATAATGTTGAGTGAAATGAGTCAGATGCAAAAGGAGAGATATTGTATGATACCACTAATGTGAGCTCTGTAAAAAACATAAAACTAGTGTCTTATATTGTAGAACATCGGGGACCTAAAGATAGACAGCAACTAGTGAAGGGGGGAACGATAATCTAATAAGAGCAGGTAAGATATTGAGGGTAATCTTAATGTTATGGGAATGCTCAGGAATGACTATGGTTTGTTAATTTTCTTGGGGTATATGGGAGGAGCATATTGGAAGCAATATAGTTATTTTAGTATATTTGTTTTTCTTATTCCTTTGCTTTGTTTTGTTTGAAATGTTTCTTTTAATTTTTTGAGAAATAAAGTTAAAAAAATCTATCTATTAATTCATGTCTTGAAAATGGATCTTGAACTCCAATTTAGGGATATGTTTACATACATGACTAATCAGATAAAACACTGGGAATGTCAATCCTATGACCCAGGGCCTTCAGTGTGAAGCCCATGGGAAAGCCTGAACTGACACCAGTGATGTGCTAGTAAATGTTTAACAGTCAACTCTTTGGAGGTTGGGAGGAAAGCCTGATTTGTAGTATTTGCTAATTTCTGAGGTGTAACTACTCCCACTGTGGACAATTTCAACCTACCAACATGATGGCTTGCCACTGCCAATTCTAAAACTTCTTCAATTTCTTTTACTATATCTGCCTGGAGGCTTTCCCAAGAAATTAATTTATCCTTTGCACCTACTTAATAATACCATTTATTAGGAAAGGTATCTATGTATTATTAAATTAAAAAGTACTCACAAATCCTAAGTTAATTAATATAAAGTGTCCTAAAGAATTCACAGATGAAACCACTCTTGAAGAGACTTAAATATTTTGGAAGGTATGATAAAAATTTTGGGTGGTGGTGATGGTAGCACAACATTGTGAATGTACTCAATGCCACTGAGTTTCATGTTTGAATGTGGTTAAAGGGGGATATTTTGATTGTATATATGTTACCAGAATAAAAAGTTTAAAAAGCAAAAGAAAAACAAAAAGCCGATCGTAAAATTCATACAAAATATCAAGGGATTCCGAACAGTCAAAATAAGCGTGAAAAAGAAGAACAATACTGGAACACTCATATTTCACTTCCCAAATTCAAAACTTACTGTAAAACTATGGTAATCAAAACAGTGTGGTGCTGACATAAGGGCAGATATGTAGATCAATGGCATAGAATTATGAGTCCAGAAATAAACCCATATGTCTACAGTGAATTGATTTTTAAAAAGAGGGCAAAGTATATTCAATGAGGAAAGAATAGAAAAATTGTGCTGGGAAAATTGGATATCCATATGCTAAAGAATGAAGTTGGGCCCTTACTTCACACAATATACAAAAATTAACTCAAAATGGATCAAAGATCTAAATATAAGAGTAAAAACCATAAAACTCTTAGAAGAAAATAGTGGGGTACATCATCATGATCTTCTATTAGGAAATGGATTCTTAGATATGAGACCAAAGGCCCAAGCAACAAAAGAAAAAAACAGATAATTTGAACTTCACCAAAATTTAAAACTTTTGTAACTAAAGGACATTATCGGGAGAGTGAAAAGGCAATGCACAGAATGGGAGAAAATATTTACAAACCATGTATCTGATAAGGGTTTAATATCCAGAATATGTAAAGAACTCTTACAATTCAACCAGAAAAAGACAAATAACCCAGTTTCAAAATGGTCCAAGGACTTGATTAGACGTATCTCCAAAGAAGGTATACAAGTGGCCAATAAGCACATGAAAAGATGCTCAACATTATTAGTCATTAGGGAAATGCAAATCCAAACTACAATGATATACCACTTTACACCCATCAAGATGCCTATAACTAAAAAAAAAAAAAAGTGTTGGTGAGGACCTGGAGAAATTGGAACTCTCACGCATGGCTGGTGGGAATGTAAAATGGTGCAGCCACTGCGGAAAACAGTTCGGCAGTTCCTCAAAAAGTTAAACATAGAATTACCATATGACCCAGAAATTCCACTTCTAGGTATATATAAAAGAATTTAAAATAGGTATTAAACAAAAACTTGTACATGAATGTTCATAGCAGCAGTATTCACGAGATCCAAAAGGTGGAAACAACCCAAGTGTCCATCAGCCTATGAAGGAATAAACTAAATGTGGTATATACATGCGGTGGAATATCACACAGCCATGAAAAAGCAATGCCGTTGTGATACATGCCACAACACAAGTGAGCTTTGAAAACACGGTGCTAAGTGAAAGAAGCCAGACACAAAAGGCCACGTATTGTTCGATTCCATTTGTATCAATACCTAGAACAGGTGAATCCATAAAGACAGAAAACAGATTAGAGGTTACCAGGCCTGGGAGGAGGAGGGAGTGACTGCTTAAAAGGTGCAGAGTTTCTTTCTGGGGTCATTAAAAAGTTCTGGAATAAGATAGTGATGATGCACAATATTGTGAATGCCACTGAATTGTACACTTTAAAATGGTTAAAATGGTAAATTATGTTCATGTATTTTAAATTTTTTTAATTGGTAAGAGTATACAAGATTTTTACAAAACAATTAAAAGACTTGACTTTACTGACACATAAGGAACATTATATCCAGCAACCACATAATACACGTTCTTTTCAGGTCGGCATGAAACATTTAGTAATTGATCTTACACTGGGTGGAAAAGCAAGACTCAACAAATTGCAAAGTTGTCAAATTATACTTGGTAAGTTATCTAATTTTAAATATAATAATAAGAAGAAGAAAAAAAGACAGGAACCCAGAGTGGGGAAAAACAAAAATAGATACATACCCAGATCATTCCAAAGTCCAAGAGACATGAGTGATTTAGGACGTCCAAGCTCCCAGCTCCATCTCTCCCTCCCGTCCCCATCTGGATGGACAGCTGACCCTTGGCACTCAGACCTGTTCCCAAAGCCTCTGCTCCCAGCAGAAACAAGTCACAGCTGGCCTGGCCGCAGCCCATCCCGGCTCTCTGAGGACAAGGTGACCATCTCCCCAAGCCTCTCTCCTTCCCAGAGTGGATGCTGGATGGGGGTGCGGGGGCTGCCCAAGGATTTGTCCAGGTGGGGAACCCTCCTCGCTGCCTCTGACTCTGCCTTTTGCCACAGGACTGGCAGGACCTCCCTGTGCAGCCCCAAAGCCAAAACAATCCCAGCCTGTCTTTGGGGCTCACCCTAAAAGCTGGATGAGGCAGGCCAAGCAGAAAGAAAGCCAAGTCAACCTTCAGGGCAATGGGAGGCGCAGATCAAAAGCCCTATGGGCAGGCAAACCTTTGCCACTATTTGCAAGCTGAGATCAAACCTTAGTTATACTTGGTACTCTCTTAAGCTTCTTGTAAGAGGTGCTGTCATCACCTGAGAACGGACAGACCCCTCCTTCCACCTGGCCCCTGGCCCTGCCTTGGCCCTCACGTCCAGCACTGTCCAGCCCCAACCCTCTCACCAGCGGCTCCCGCTGCTGCTCTTCGAGCAACAGAAGATACGGGAGGAATTAAGCTGCTCCTGAAAAACAGCTCGTCTTTGCTTCAGGTGGGACTTCTCCTGCAATGGCTTCTCCCACCCGCCCCTCCCATCTCTAATTGCCTCGTCCTTGATGGCTCCCCTCCCTCACCCCAACACTCACAGCACTGCCACACGTTTGCTCTCCCTGATGACAAGGGTGCCAGGGCTCCTGCCGTTCCCAACCCAGGTGCCCGGTGCACCCACAAGCCCGGCCCAGTCTCCGGCTCACAGGGCCTCCTCCGCGTCCCACGCTCACCAAGGCGCCACCAGACCTCAGGCCTCCCGTTCCATACCCTCCCAGGGCCCTCATGCTGGGCCTTCAGCTCTCTATCATTTTAATTTTAATTTTAATAATGAATACTATTACTCATAATAAAATCCTTCCTGGGTGCCAGACCCTGAAACTCAGGTCTTGTCCATCGCCTCTCTCACTCCTCCCACGACACTGTGGGGAAAACCATTATTCCCCTTGCACAGATGTGGCACCTGAGACTCGGGGTGACTTGCCCAGGGTCACACAGCTGCCACGTGGAGGCGGGAGCAGGATCTGAGGTCGGGTCCATCCCAGATCTCCCTTCCACCCTATATCCCCTGGGCTTTCCTGGCTAACCCCAAAACCAGACATGCTGGCCTGTTGTCCCCATGAGCCACTGAAATATCCCCAACCCAACAGGGGGGCTCTGGCCACACCGGGTGAGCAATGGCAGGGCAGGGGTTGGGTGGGGCCCGATGGCATGAAGGGGGGACACAGAAGGGAAGCATGGAGATGGAGGGTCCAGGCACACAGGGGCGTGCACACCACCAGCTGCACTTACCACCTGAGGGGGAAAGAGAGCCCAGAGTGGGGGTCCCCGGAGCAGAGAGAGGAAAGAAGAAGGAGTGATTGAGCCATGCCAAGGGCCTACACCAGTCTCCACCCCCACGGCCCAGGGACCCCAGGCAGGTCACCTGGTTACCTCTTGTTTGCCTGGGGGTGGCCGGGACCCAGTATTGAAAGGGGGCTGCCTTTGGGTTTGCGGGATGAGGGCTGGAAGAGCACATGGTCCTTTAGCAGTGTCCAGCACTTCCCATGCACCTCAACCCATCTCACTGCGCCACTTGAGGGCAGGGACCCGGGTAGGTCTAGACGGATACAACTGTGGGCAGGGCCACATCTAGAAGCCAAGTTGCCCAATTCCTGGGTCTGCTGAAAGGAACGTGGCCACTGGACGTGGGTTCAGGAAGACAGCTGCAAAGGGTGGACCCCAGGGACAGCTCTGGGAAGGTCCTGCCCACACCCTCCCACCCCCACTTACGTGTCCATGCAGGTCCGTGTTGAGCAGCATCAGGGCACAGGTGAGCGTGTGGATCCCGTCTAAACCAGAGACGGTGGTGCCCTCAGTGTGAAGCCCCAGCTCACCCCACCCCCGCCACACCCCTGTCACCCCTGGAGGCCTTGGAGGCAGGAAGAGGCTGGCCACCTGCCAAACTCACCACTGAAGCATTGGAGTCACTCACCTGCCCCCAGCTCTGGGCTAAGCCCTCCCTCAGAGGGACTGACCCCGGGGGCCTGCTCCAGCACAGACTCAGGCATCCTATTACCAAACCCTGCTTAAACCTCAGACCCACGAACGGCTCTGGGTCCTGGGACATACCAGTTCCTACCATGGCCTGTGTCTCCTCCAATAACAGGCTGGGCCCCAGTTTCTGGGCCTGAGATCTGTCTATAGGGCAAGCCCGTCCCCACGAGGGTTCTGAACCCGACCTCCACACCAGATCAGCCTGGTAACAGGGGGCTGGGGGGATGGAGAACCAAGGACTGAATCTCAAGGATAGAAGAATTCCAGGCACTGGGAAGGACCATGGGTGAGACACTGGGAGGTGTCCTGCCCCAGAGGCAGTCCCATTCCACATGCCATCGCGTAATCGTTTAACATTTATTGAGCACCTGCTGTATGCCAGAGAGGACAGCCTATTGGTAGCAGACCGAGGTGGCAGCAGGAAGGGATGGGTGGGCACAGGGCCTACCCGGGGGGTGGCTAGGTGGGTCGGCAGAGGGCGTGGGTGGCCGTACCTTCTGAGGTGCTGTCATCCGGGTTGCACTGGCAGTACCGGTGGGAGAAGTGCGTGAGGACCCGCTCGCGCTCCTGCGTCTCCCCCATCAGCGGGAAGGCCTTCAGGAAGGTCCTGGAAGGCAATGTGAGGTGGCTGAGGGCCTCCCAGAGCCCTGACTCAGCGTAGGTCCTCAGCCAGCCCCCTTCTCCCAACACACCCACCCCAAGGCGCTGAAGCTCCAGCACCTGGGGACCTGGACACCATCTCTGGGCCCAGGGAGACACCAGGGCCCCCGGGGTGGCATCTCAAATGCAGAGGCCAGGGGCCCTGGGCAGCTTCAGAGCTTCAGCCCTCCTCTCCCCTCAGGGCCTTTTGGAAGTAGGCAGGGGGCAGACTGTGGCAAACAAACAGATGGGTGCCTCAGAGCCTGCCTTGCTTCTTCTCAGGGTGCACGCCCTCTCCTCGCTCCTTCCTCTCTGGCTGGACCTGCACTGCTGCCCCTCAAACTGCTCTTCCTCAGTGGTCCCCCCTCCTTGGCGTGCCCCTGCTTGGCCCCAAGCCCTTCCTCCACCCCCACATCTGAGCAGACACCAAGCCCCAAAGGTTCATTCTGTGCCCTCCATCTTGATCTCTCCTCCTCCTCTGCCCGCATCCATGCCCAGGGGGCTGCAACTGCCTCCTCACAGGCCCCTGCCCTGCACCTCACAGACACCCAGGGGTCCCTCCAAATATACATGAGGTCAAGACTCACCTCTGCTAAAAACTGTCCCTGGCTCTCAGAACCTTCAGAATAGCATTCGAGCCCCTCACCTCATGGTCCCTGCTTCCTGCCCTCCTGTCCCCTAAACATGCACCATCGCTCCCATCCCAGTCTTCACACTCTCCACAGGAAAGACACACTCATGCCTCAGGGCCTCTGCACAGGCTGGGCCCCCACCTCAAAGGCCCTTCCCTCCTCCACTAGACGGCTCTGCATCCCCCTCAAGGCCCAATTCAAAGGCCACTGCCTCTCCAGGACCCCTGGCCACTGATCCCCAAATCAGACGGGGCTGGGAGAGGGGCTGGCTGAGTCCTTCACCTGCAACCTGGAGGCACCTCTTCCATTGGGAAGTCACTCTGAGGCCATTTTTCTGGGTTCAGCAAATACAAGGCTGGTCTCTTCCTAATTTTGCTAGGGTTCATTCTATGTCTGGCCCAAGGCACCCTGGAACCTATAAGCCACATCCTGACCAGCCTTACCCTCTATAGCTTCCCAAGGCATCCACATTGCAGATGACCTCTTGCAATTCAACCCCAATCATTCAACTGCTGAATAAAAACAAATTTTCCTATCTGACACCTGATTTTCCTCCTCCCCGCTTCTGCCCCCCAGCTCTGAACCCTCCCTCTTCTCACAATCCACTAGGACTTTCAAAGATCCATCCCCCATCCCAGCCTCAGCCTGTCCTATGAGCTAACCTATACCTACTCCCCAAACCAAACTCCCCTTCCCAGAGGTCTTCACTGAGCCCCACACCCAGCACAGCCACCACCCATCTCTCCAGCTTCCCAGAGACACTCCTACCACCTCCCGCCCTCTCCTTTGCATCCCAGAGCCACCAGCCCTTCTACTCCACTCCATCCTCTGTGCAGCCTTTCACACATGATCTTCCCCTCTCACCCCACTGCCTGGCCTCAGGCCTTGTCCTCTTCCACCTGACCCTTGAGCTTCCAACTCAAAGGCCACCAGCACACTGCTGCCACTGCTGCCTCCCCGAATACTGCTTTACATCCAGCACCTTCTGGGGTGCTCCAGGGCCCGCATATTGGCAGCTCAGCCTATTGGGCTGTCCCACAGGGTCCTCCAGTACAGCACCCATGCCCCTCACCATGAGCTGACCCCATTGAACACCTCATTCCAGTGCAAACTTCAAGACTTAGCTCAGCACAGAGCAGCTTATGGCAGGCCAAGACTTCCATGGAGAACAACTAGAAAAGCCAGACAAAGTACATCTCTCTAAAGCTAACTCAACAAGGACCAGAAAGCCGAGGTCCTGGAGAGGAGAGAACTGAAGGCAGGTGGGCTGACCTCTGCAGCCACTTTTTCCCCAAGCCATTGCTAATCACAGGCAAGGTAAGAGACTGCCTGAGAAGTGGGTGAGGGTCAGAGAAGCGAGCAGTGCTTTTAATGGTCTCATGGTCTGGAGAGACAAATCTAGAGAATGAAGAAGCTATAAACACTTGGTCAGTTTACCCCTTGTGATACTTGAGCAATTTTTAAGCTATGAGGAGCAGGAGGCTAAAGAGCTAAGCAAAAATCCTCTGGTAGAGGGATTTTTTTGACAGTCTTGCTGCACAGAGGAGACAAAGATCGACATTCTAACCCACCAAGGGGAGTGGCCCCAGTGCACTCACCAGGTTCCCAGTGGAAAGCCCTGAGGACCTTCACCCTATGAGGTGAACCACCTCATAGGGGTTCAAAACCTTCAGTGCAGCCCTGATTGGATCAGGGTGGCTGCGCCCCTTCTAGCTGCCAAGGGCAGGGTAAACCATGTCACAGGAACATCTCCAGAGCCGCTACAACTCTATCCAAAAGGCACAGCCTTTAATTAGAAATTTACTAAGCATGCAAAGGGATAGGATGCATGATGGAAAACCAAGAGGAAAGAAAGAGAACAAAAACAGATACAGACAATTCAGATAGAAGAATTAGCAAACAAGGATTTAAAAATGACTATGATTAGTATCTTCAAGAAAATACAGGGAAAGATGGAGAAAATAAGTGAAAAACATGGGGAAGTCCCTAGAGAATTAGAATCTTTTAAAAAATAAAATGGAAATTCTAGAACTGGAAAAAAAAGTCAATAAATGGGTGAAACAGTATATTAGAAAACAGGGTGACAGAACTGAAAGCAAGTCAACAGAAAATATCCCAGCTGGAAGCAGAGAAAAATGAATGGAAAATACATAAAAGAGACATGTGGGACACAGTAAAAGGGTCTGACATACAAGGACCACCCACCTCCTAGCTCAGACACCTCCAGCCTGCCCCCCACAGGCCCCTGCCCTCGAGTCTCCCCAGTGACCCTGCTGCCAGACACTGGGCTACATCCACCCATTCCACACACCCCTGCTCCCTAGGGTCTACACCTCGCCTTCCTAAGGTCAAGGTGACTGTCTGCTCCCTCGGTCCAAATGCCAATATGGTCTGAGATCAAATCCCTCTTTTACCACCTCCTATCTCAATAACTGCAGGGAAGTCTCTTACCTCTCTGGCCCACAGTCTCTCCCTGTGAAAAACGAGAATGACAATGCCTGCTTTACAGGTGTCCTGAGCATGAAGTAAGCAGATGAGCAAAGACCCACAGCATCCAGCACACAGGACGTGCTCCACACAGGAGAGTCAAGACTCTATTTGCATCTTTATATCCTTGGTGCCCGCCACACAGCTGGCACTCACTGATGGACAGCTGCTGCTCTCATGACTCCTTCCCCAAAACCTCACCAGAAGGGTCAAGGGCTCTGCCCAAGGTTGCCCAGCAAGTTTATGATAGAGCTGGCAGGAGAATCCAGATGGGCTGCCAGTACCACCTGTGGGCACTGCCCCATCCCACCCCCACTCACCTGAGCGCCTGGTCCAGAGACAGGCCCGAGAAGTCGAAGAAACTGAGGTACTCCCCGGCCACCAGCCTGCTGAACTCGTTGCTGTCAAGAGAGCATGGAGTGACCCGTTAGAAGCACAACCCAAGGATGAGAGAACAATGGGCCCAAGGCACACTGACCCACCCACCCAGACCTGCCCAACCCCTGCTGGCCAGTCAGCATCTGACAGTTCAACCTGGACCTGGGGAGTCAGGAAGGCTTCCTGGAGGAGGTGATGTCTCAGCCCACACCTGCAGGAGAGTAAGAACCAGCCTGATGAAGGGGTAGGGGGTGGGAAGCCAGAGCATTGCCAGCAGAGGAAACAGCTTGACATGTCCAAGAAGCTTCCTGTAGGGTCAGTGTGGTCAGGGCCTGGAGAGCAGGAAGGGGATGGCAAGAGATGAGGCAGGAAACAGAGCCTATGCACCAGAGGGATGATTTGGGCTTGATTCTGAGGGGTTTGAAGCATTGACGAGGATGAGTGAAATGGTCAGAACTGTATACCCGTACATTCTCTCTAACTGCTGGGTGGAGACCCACTGGGAGGCTGGAGTCGTTGTCTGGGAGAGATGTGAAGGAGAGATATTTAGGAGGCAGAAAGACAGAATACCCAGGGGGGTCAGGCATGGCCAAGCAGGGAGCCCCCTGGGAGAATCTTCCAGAGCTCAAGACAGTGGATGGGGCTGATGCACACACATGAGAATCGTCAGCAACTAGATGGTTACTAACAACCTGGCTGGAGGAGGGGAGCCCCCACATGGGGAGGGCTCACAGGACAGAGGGGGAACTGAGGAGAGGGAGCCAATGAAGGAGACAGAAATAGCAGGCCAAGAAGTAGGGGTGTGGTGTCCTGTAGGCCAACAAAGAAAGTATTTCAAGAAAACTGGAGTGAAGAATTCTTGCCACAAAAGAAAACAAATTTCCACCTGAATCTGATCAAATCTGGAACTCTCCCTCCATTAACAGGAGGCTCAGGGAAATGGAAGAATGTGTTAAATAACACCATGGGCTACAGTGGCCAAACCCAAAACATGGGAAGTTCTTAAAGACAAATGGCTGTTTCTTCAACAAATATATAGCATGAAAAAATGGAGGGGGACTTGCTAATTAAGAGCGATTTAAGAAACATTAGCCAAATGCAACATGTAGACCTTGTTTGGATCCTGATTTGAGCAAACCAACAGCAGAAAGACACTTTGGAGACAGAAAATTAAGCACAGATGGAATATTGAAGATATTAAGTAATTTTTGTTAATTTTGTCAAAAATTATAATGGAATTATGATTATATAAAAAAAGTCTGAGATACATTCTGAATTATTTATGGATCAAATGATAGAGTGCCTGAAATATGCTTTAAAATATTCCATAAAGTTTTTTTTTTAAAGCTGTAGACTCATTAAACAAGAATGGAAAAATTTTGATAATGTTGAAGCTGGGTAATGGGTACGTAGAGGGTTAATATATTGTTTTCTCTGCTTTTGGTGTGTGTTTGAAATTCTCACAATTAGACCTTCAATTAAAGGAAAAGTAAGGAGTGGCGGAGGCCTGGATTCGAACACACCGGCCATAGTGACCTTGGCAAGACAGGTTTTAAGGGGCTGGGAGGGTGGAAGCAAGCCTGACCGCAGCGGCTAAGGGAGACGCCCTCTCCCCCCGCAGAAAACGCAAGGATTTTGGCCGGAAGCTGAAGAAGGAAGTGGAATTGAGGAAAGATTTTTGTTTTTAAGCTGAAGCCGACTTGAGCCTAGTTAAATGGTGATGGGAAGGCTCCTGGGGGAGGGGGAGGGATAAGCCCCAGTGAGGGCTCCCCAGAGGGTGTCAGGTTCGTGCGTTACAGCCCCAGCGGGAAGGGGTGATGGCTGAGTGGCGATTTCTCGGCTGGAGCAATTCTGGGGGGCCGGCTGCCGGGGTGGAAGAGGTGGGAGGGAGAAGGGGAGGCTGGAATCCCCGGGCTGAGCGGCGCCGAGTGGCTCCCGGCGCCTCCCTGCACACTGAAGCCCCGGGTCAGCGCCCCCTTGTGGCCAAGGGTCCGCGCCGCTTCGCTCCTCGCTGTGCGCGGCTTTCTGGCGGCCAGGCCTGCTGCAAATCTTGAAACCTTCATACGGGACTCGGGAGTCGCTCTGGGAAGAACGGTCAAAGGTGGGTGGACGCGCAGGTGGTCAGACGTGCTCAGGAGAAGCTGGCAATCGTCCTCAGTCTCACAGTACCTGCCTGTCTTCCACACCCCTTCAAGACTCATCTGGATAATTCCCAGTCCAAAGGCCAGGGTTTGTTCTTTGGGGACTTCAGCCCCTTCAGCTGGTCCCAATAGACAATAAGGCTTAGTGAGAGCTTCCCACCACAGGCCCTTGCTCTCCCCTGTCCCTGGTCCACTGTGGCCCCATAACCACATCCCACATCTACCATCACCATCCCCAGCCCCAAAGGGCTGCCCCCACCTCCACCTCCGTCTCCTTCCTGAGAGTGTCAGCCCTCACCTGAGCAGCCCAGAAAGGAAACAGATTTAGGGCGAGGCCAGGAATGAGGACAGAGGCAGGAGGGGGCATCTTTGGGACTGTTAGGAGTCCCCCTACCCACCCAGCACCAGATACCCCTGATAGAAGTCACCCACACCCCCTTCAGGTGGCCTGGGGGAGGAGGGCAGGCAAGAGGCAGCTCTCACTTCTTGCCCAGCTGCCGGGCCACGTCACAGCTCTGGAAGCCCTCAAGGTGGTAGAGGCGGCGTGCCAGCCGGCGAGCAGCTTCGCTGACCCCCTGGCACCCGTTGGCCAGGGGGTCCATGCTGCCTGACTCCAGCCCCTCTGAGCTGCTCAGCTCCGAATCCGAGTCTGACAGACCATCCTTCAGGCTGGGGTCACTACAGAGGGATGAGGGAATGAATGGAGAGGAGGAAATCAAAGGCACAGGGTCAGAAGCCCTGAGTGGGGGCTAGAAGATCTCCCCCAGGCCTCTGAAAACCTACATGGGGGTCAGGGCAGGGAAAGAAGTTCCACTGCAGTGAGAGGAAATCAAAGCATACTTCTAGAAGAGCCTTTTAAGTGAGCTCATTCTAGGCTGCACATGCCCAGAACCCAGCTCCCTAGGCTGCGGAAACCTGGAGGGGCAAGGTGGAAGGAACCTCAGGACTGGGGATGGGGGGTCTGGGAACAGAGAGATGGGCAAAATGACCTGGGAGAGAGATTATTGACCTGCCCTAACCTGCTCTGCCTCTTCTGGGCCTCCATTTCCCCATCTGCTCAGTGGTCCTCCCAGCTCCCAGCCTGGGCCCCGCCTCACCTGACCGAGTTCAGCAACTTGTCCGTATCTTCCTCATCATCATCCTCGTCCCCACCTGGGCCCTGGGGCCCATCCTCGTGGAAGCCATTGGGCACATCCGTGAGAGACAGACAGCTCAGGACGTTCTCCGAGCGGCTGCAGGAGATGGAGCACCGCAGGGGGCTGCCCAGCTCCCCATCACCACAAGCCATCCCCATGTTCCCCTCAGACCCCGTGTCCCCAGTGCCCAACCCAGCCCCTGGCTCAGGGCTATCCCGGGCCCGCTGCTGGATGAGGGGTGTGAGGGGGGCCTCAAGGCTGACGCAGCTGTCGCTCTCGTCCGTGAGGCTCAGCACGTCCAGGGAGTCAAGGCTGCTGTACTGGGTGCCCTGCAGCAGCTCCGACTCCACGATCTTCTCGAATGTGGCACTGAAGCCATCCCGAACATCCAGATCCTCAGGGCCGCGTGGCCTGTGGGATGCAGGGGCACCCCGTCACCACCCTGCTACGTGTCCCCTGTTATATGTACTGGTGGTTGCACCAATCCATGTCTGGGAGCACCTCCGTGTCCCGGGGGCGAGAAGCAGGCATGGGTTGAGTCCTGTTTATTTGTTCTTTCAGCCAGTACTTACTGAGGTGAGTGCCAGCTGGGTGCTAGGGATATAGCAGTGGAAAAGATGGGCATGGTCCCTGCTCCTCAGTGCCCAGCCTGGGCCTGGCCCACAGTGGGCATCAAATATTTGTCTAAATGAATGAACATGGGGCCCCTACCTCCAGCCCAGCCTCTGGGCTCCCACGGCAGTGTGAGCATCTCCCTGTCACAACTAGTGTCACGCTGGGTCATAATGTCACTGTCCCCACAGCCTGAGGTTCTGAGCTCAGCCCACCACATCCCAGCGCTCGGGTTTGCCTTTGTGTCCTCAGAGAGACAGAGAGGTAGGGTCGCACTCCTCGTTATTCTCTGTCCTCCAGCTCTCTCACTGTTTCCTCCCCAGCCTTATCAGAATGTTTGTTCACCTTTTTAACAGAAGTTCCCAACTCCCGACCCCCCACCTCAGAGAACAAAATCTCCTCAAGGCCAGGGAGCATCCAGCACCCAGCAGTGCTCAGTAGTTCTTGCTAATCACTGGCTGGATGAACAGGGGGGCCATGCCGCCCCCCAAAGAGGCCTTAACACTGGCTGTTCCCTCGGCCAGGGTGCTCTTCCTCAGACACCTATATGGCCAAGGCCCTCTGTCCTCATCATCTTTTCCACAAGGTCTTTCCTGACTGCCCTATTTATAGCTGTGACCTGCCCCCAACCACTTGATCCCCTTTCTCCTGCTTTAGTTTTTCCAAAGCACTTATCCCCTTCCAGCGTACGATATAATTTATTCATTATTTTTATTGTTTATTTCTGTCTCCCCACAAGACCATAAGCTCCATGAGAGCAGGAATGTTTGTCTGCTTTGGATCCCCAGCATCTAGAGTGTGCCACACGCAGTGGCCCGAGGTGTCCTTGGAGGACTCTTATGTACAGGAGCGGTGCAGGAAAGGCAGGGGAGGAAAAGAGAGAGAGATTGAGAGACCAAGACAGAGATGACAGAAAGACAGAAAGAGGAGAGAGAGAGCAGAGCAATGAAAGAAATACATGACAGAGAGAAAAAAGAGATACAGAGAGCACAAGAAACAGAGAGGAACAGAGACAAAGAGAGCAAGAGAGACAGAAACAGACAGCAGGAAAAGACACGGAAAGAAAGGGGCAGGGGGGTCCTTCCAGGGAAAGCCACTGGCCTCTAAGAGAAAAGGCTGAAGCTGCACCCACTTCCCACTCACCTCCAGCAGGAGGGGAGACCCGGCCCCCTGAGGCCCTCTCCTATCAGGGATGGGAAGTGGGGAGGAGGGCAAAAATTAAAAGGAGCCCCCTGGCAGGGGGCTGGGGTGGCAGCTGCTTCTGCTGCTGACATCCTGGGGGAAGGGAAGGAGAGAAGGGTCACTGCTGAGACTGCTCTGACACTGGGGGGCTCTTGTCCCAATGTCAGGGCTGTGAATGGTCCCCTCCCCACACCCTGCATGAACCTGGGCGGACCTGAGGGGTGGCCCTGGCATCAGCCCAATCCCCAAACCTCCATCTGCCCCCACCTTCGGCCATCCCAAATAAATACACCATCTAAATACAGAGTGTGCTCCAAGAAGCCCCAGGTCCTTAGCCCCCCACCACTGCCAGCCAGATGACTGCCCTAGACCTGGGTGGAAACTCTCTTAGGACCACAGCACACCCGGCACACACAGTATGCACACCCCATGTACTCACATTCTTATCTAGAGACCTAGGCAAAATGTATCCCTACACACCCACGTACGTACCCAGATGTGCCCCCACAAATGTATGACCAGGCAATGGTTCCACTGGGCTTCAGCACCCCCAGATCCTGCCGGGGGCACACACACTCACACATCTCCTCCCACACACTTGCCTGATCAGGCCAGTGCCTGCATCTCTGTATATGAGACCTCAGTACACTTTCTTTCCTCAGCCCACCCTGGGGTCTTCTGCACATCCCCATCCCAGCTCTACTGCCCCTACTGTTCTTCTGGTACCCCAAAGAACCCAGGCATCTCCATCTCCTGCTGAAGATAACAGAAATGAGGCTATAACTCCACAAGAAAGACTAAGGTGAGATTCCTGGTAAAACGTCTTGATGGCAGAACTTCACCTGGTAGAACCTCAGGTGAGGGATAGAAAAGAGATTACCTTACAAAGCCTGCTTGGGGTCAGCTGCAGGATGTGGGAGATTCTGATCTCCAGGAGGCAGAGGGAAAGACCAAATGACCTTTCACATCAAGGCACATTAAAGGGACTTGGAAGCCTAAATGTCCAGCCTGGGATGGAGGCGGTGCAGACAGCCCTCCCACCCCACATAGAAACAAACCCTTGATGGTAACTATTTGGGGGCAGGAGGGCATGAGAGGCCTACTGGCCTCTGAAAGCTCTGTCCTCACAGGCTGGACACAGCAGGGGCATGTAATCCCCATTTCACATATGAGAAAATCAAGAAAGAGGGAGGCTAAGTGACCAGGCCCAGGCCACATAGGAGTGGAGCAGCTGAATGTGGCAAGCCCCATCCCAAGATACCCACTTACCCTAGCTGAGGGTCCTCAGTGTCCACACAGAGGCTCCTGGGGGCATCATCCCCTTCTGCCAGTCCACCAGCCCTCCAGGGTCCAGCCTCTGCTGAGTCTTCCAGAATGTTTGAGTCTGGCCCCAAGGCTAGGCCTTTGGTGCGGGAGAGGCCAAGGTTGAGGCCATGGAGGGCCATGTCCAGGCCCTTTGTGGGCTCCTCAGTGCCCACTGGGGTGCCCCTTGTCTCAGGTCCTGGGCTGCTGTGGCTGCTGCTGGGGCCCTCACTGACAGCTGTTCCATTCTGGACCCCAGGCTCCTCCTCAGAAGACCCTGTGGCCTCAGGTTCCAGGCTGGGGTCCCAGACAGCACCGCCTTCCCCAGGCAGTGCAGACGGGAGCATCTGCTCATCCATGACGGCGGCTGCTTCACTTCGTCCCGGCTGCTCTGGGGCTCCACTAGACCTGGCGGCAGGTGGAGAGATGAAGGGGTGGGTCACCCAGGGCAGGGGCTGCAAGTGCTAAAGCCCAGTGGAACCAGCACCAGGGCAGGTAACTGGGAGCAGAGAATGGCCGAGGTGCTCCCCTCAGGACTCTCCGGCTGGAGTCTGAGTCCGGGCCGGGGCCTTCTCACTGCCCTGCCCAGACAGCCCCACTCCCCTCTCCCCTGAACCCTGGCCACCCCGAGTGCCCCAGACCCTACCTTCCCTGTTACCTCTTGGGTGTCTCTGTTGCACCCTCCAGAATTCACCAAAGCCCTCTGAGGAAGATCCAGGTTGGGAAGAGCTGGGGAAGGGTCCAGTGCCCCCCCCCAGACCTTTTCCACTGTGAGCAACAGAGATGAATCCCAGGCGGAGAGCAACCCACCCACTGGTCCGTCCCTGGTTCTCCCAGCCTGGCTCCCGGAGCAGGGGAAGAGCGAATCTTTGTGGTTAATGGAGGGAACTGGATGGAAGCTGCCTTTAGTGGGGGGTGGGATTTAGAGAAGAGGCAAGGAAGTCAACAGAGGTTCAGCTTTATCACAGGAGCCCCCCACATCCTAGCCAAAGCAAGGAGGCGGCGGCCACCAGGCACCCAGCATGAGGCGCTGTCCAGGGTGCTGGGACGGTGCGGAGACAGGCGGGAACCTTATGGAGGGGAGAAGATGCCTCCGTCCATCCAGCGGCCACAACCCTGGCTGTGAAGAGGAAGGAGGAGGGGCTGGGGTCTCCCCCCCCCAAGCCCAGACTCCCACCCAAGTGAGTGCCACACTCCAGACTCACGAGAAGGCTATGCAGGACACTCTGGGGCGAGCACTGGAAGGGGAGTCAGGCTCTGCTCTGACCAGCTCACGGGGTGATCTCAGGTGGGTCTAGTCAAGCCTACTCATTGCCCAGCCCAGGCCAGCCCCTCTCCCCTCTGTCCCACTCTGGACCAGTTTCTCTATGAAATGAGGAGACCTATTTTACCAGCCATCTCCATCCCTGCTCCCATTTAAAATGGAGCAGGACCAGCCCACATTTCCCAGAGGCTTTCTGCCCAACCCAATCCCAGATGGAAGGGTAGATGTAATGGGTTCTTCCCTCATCCCCCTCTGCCCCAGCCCAACCCAGGCTAAGTTGCCCTCCCCCCTCAAGTGACCTCTGCCAGCAGAGACACAGACCAGCTCCCCAAACACACTGGAGAGCTGCAGAGAAGAACAAATCTGGGGCATTTCTCCTGGTTCTGGCTGGGCCTCTTACTTTCTCCCCTCTTTGGATGCCTCCAGCACCCCCTCCCTCCTCTGCCTCTCTCTAAGGAATAAGGGAGGTCCTGGGTGCTCGGGAGAGGCTGGAGGAGGGGGGGCTAGTCAGCTTTCCTGGGCCACCTCAGTAGAATAAGGATTTAAGTGAGCCCTGCACTTCCTATACTTGCTTGGTCACAGATATCACTTAAGGGGTTTGTCAAAATGCACATTACTAGGCTTCATCCCAGACCTCCTGAACTAGAATCTACAGGGAAGGGATATGGAAATCTGTTATTCTTATAGCACAGCAAGTTTGGACAACACTGAGTTAGACTCAAGGAAGAACTTCCCACTTAAGGCCGATGAGCCTGGAGAGGAAAGGGGGTCTCTTTCTCTGGGGACCTTTGGGCCCTCGAAGGAAGCTCTACCTGCCTGAGAAGAGGGCAGGACAGCCTGCAATCTGCGGCCTCAGCGCCCCCACCCTGAGCATCACCTTCTAGAGTTTTGAATACTGAGAGTAAGATTTTACGTAAAAGAAGGCAAAAATTCCACAGATTAAAAAAAAAATCTGAAGAACTAGGCTCCAGACTATCTGGGCCCTGATCCTAGGACACTGGGGACCCCCATGGGGTTCAGCACTGAGAGATTCTTTCTGGTCTGCCCTAAATCTCTGCTGCTGTAGTTGCTATTTCAATCTGTTCCTTCCAGTTTACTCAGAGGAGGGAGAACAGGAGGTCACCTCCTCAGCTGAGATTCCTTGGGGGTGGGGGGGAGCATTTAGAAAAGAAAAAGGAAGGAGAGTGGGGCCTTTGGGCCCGCTGCCTGAGTTCTAGTCCTCTGGCCTACTTTCTAGCCCAGTGGCCTGGCTGACCACTAGATCTGGGGTACAGGGTTTCAACCCAACTCCACAGGAATGCCTCAAGTTCCCACACCCATGCACAGAGGCTAAGCCTGGCAGGGCACAGGGCTTCCCCCTTAGAAGGATGGGGGACTCTGCTTGAGGCCTGAGATTTGGGGGCCTATATGGCTTCCCCCAATGCTCAGTCTACACTAGCCCCAAAGTCAGGGCCATGGACAAACAAAAACCTTTCAGGGGACCCCTGCATACCCCTCAACTTCCAACAGCTGCCTCAGGCTGGCTCCAGCCCTACCTGCCCTGCCATGTCCTCTTGCAGCTGGGAGCAGGATGGAGGTGCTGCCAACACTGGGCACTGGGCCATGTCCTCAGTGTCCAGGGCAGGCCAAGCCAGCCAGGGCCTGGGGTGGCCAGACAAGGGGCAGTATTGAGCTCTGCTCTGGGCAGGGGGCCCAGAGTCCCTGCCCCGGCTGAGGGCCAACTGAGCCCAGAAAGAGCCAAGCCAGGAACCACCCCCCTCTTTCTGAGCCCAGCGGGGAGAGCCTCTGCCTTGGGGTAATACATACCCCAAGTGCTCCCTCTGAATCACTCTGTGCCCTGAGACTCATCACTGCCCTCTGGCCTTTGCGAACCCATCTGCAGAATGAGAACCTCACCTCTGCTGTCCACCCCCAGGCTGTTGGGAGAACTGAAAGCTGTGGATGCTTGGAGATCTCAGATCCAAAGAACAAATTCAGCACAGATGTCAAGGATGAAGGGCAGCTATGGTCCACTCCTTCTACCTCACATTTCACAAATGGGAAGACTGAGGCTCAGAAGCAGGAAAGGCTTTGCCCGAGGTCACCCAGTGAGTAGCTGCCTCTGGAACCCGGGAGTGGCCTCCCTCTGCAGCTGGATAGGCTGGAGATACAAGACAAGCCCCCAGACTCCCAGACCCCACACCAGACCCTCTCATGAGATTGAGGCCTCATGTCCTCAATCAGGAGAGTCTGCCCAAAGCAGTGGCCTGCCCACCTCCAGCCCAGGAGGCAAGAGCAGATGGGGTATAGCCGGGCTACAGGACACCCACAAGGAGACACCAGCAAATGACAGGCTCATAGTGGCCAAGATGCCCCATGGCCTCTTGCGGCCTAAGCCACTCTCCTCTCCAGACAAGGGCTCCCACTACCCATTGCCCTTGGCATGACCTTGGGCTCAGCAGCCTCTTTGTCAGCCCCAGCCAAGATGGGGATCATAGTGATAGAGAACCCTGATTCAGTCAGGGCTGAGCCCCGAATCAGGCACTTTCTGGTCTCAGCTGCTCCTGAGACAGCCCCTGTCCCGCTCCCCACTCACCCCACATCCCCACGGCAGCTGGAGCTGTGAATACACAAATTACATCACATCCCTCCCTCACTCAGAACCCCCAATCAGCTCCCACTGCCCTTAGAATAGAATCCCATCTCCCCAGTGTGTCCTCAAAAGGCCTTGCCTGAGCTGGTTCTGCTGCCCTCTCCCATCCCCACCCCATCAGCCACACTGGCCTTCTTTCTGCTCCCTGAGCTCATTCCCACCTCAGGGCCTTTGCACCAGCTGTACCCTTGGCCTAGAACACTCTTCTCTTTAAATGACTGCCTCCTCTGTCACTAAGGGCTCAGCTCCCATGCTGCCTCCTCAGAGAGGCACTCTCTCTGTCACATTCCCCACATGGACCAAAACTCCCTTTTCTATTTGTTTACTTACTTATTGCCCCCGTCACCACCAGGACATAAGTTCAGTGAAGTTGGGACCATGTCTGTTGTGTTCACTGCTGCCTCCCCAGCACCTAGTGCAGTGCCTGGCACAGAGTAGGTTCTTTAATCATCCCCATTTTACCAATTAGGAGCAGAAGCTTGGAGGAGTTGAATATGCTCAGTGTCACACAGCTGGTAAATGGCAAGGCTGGGATTATGCTTGGAGCGATGTTAGACTGTCTTGGGGTCCCTTCCATGCTGGGATCCAAGCCAGGGACTGTGGGAAGCCTAAGGAAAGGGATGGGCATGGGGGGCCAGCAGGGAGGGCTTCAGGGCTCAGCACACTCTGTAAGACAGAGGGCAGGGTGCATGGGTGCAGGCACCAGAGTGCACGTCTGGGAGCAAGCATGTGAGGCGAGCATTTATGGGCCCACACACACATACTCACACACTCAGACACAAACACACATTGAGCAAGCTGGGCAGCCACACCTGAGTGGCGAGGTGGGGGAGAGGAGCATGCAGGCTGTGAGGGAAAGATTCAGGGCAGCCAGAACTACATCACAGGGCAGCCGGGCTCAAAACCATACTGCTTTGGAGAAGCTGGGGGCAGAGAAGAAACAACCCAGTGCTTCAGGCTGGGGGGGCAGTGAGGAAGCCAGGCACCCACACTGACCACAGCCACATACACAGTAACCTCAGGGGGCTAGGTGGGTATGGTTGGAGATGGGGGAGCACATGCCCACCTGGTGGAAACAGGAGCACAAAAGGCAGAGCTGGGGTGGGGTTCTAAGGTGCCGAGCACTTTCCAGGGCAGGCAGACACTAGGGGACTGTGAGCTGTTCAGGGTGTTTGGAGCCCAGGCAGGGTATATGGAGGGGGCTGGGATCAACGGAAACTGTTCTGGAATGTCAGCGAGGAACAAAGTTGAGGCCACAGCTGAGAATCAGAACACTTGGTTTTCCTGCAGTGTGCTAGGGCGCCTTGGGGAAATGAAGCCCCTTTGTCCTCATTTTCTCCAGGTGCTTCAGAGGTTCCTAACCATTGCCAGTCCCTAGACCTCTTTGAGAATCTGATGGAGCTGGGGACCCCACCACTCACATATGCTCAAACATTTTGAGTATAATTTTGGAGGTTCATGGACCTCTAAAGCTCATCCTTAGGCCCTGGGCATGAGCCCCAAGATGGACAATCCTCAAGGACCTTCCACCTCTGACAGCAGACACAGAGAGAGCTCTGTGAGGGACCAGACCCCACAGGGCCTGCACCCAGTAGGTGCTTAGTAGATGTTTATCAACGTCATCTGAATGAGACACCAAAAGGAAGGCTATGAAGTCCAAGGGGGGGGCACATGTCTCCCCCTAATCTGTGTGTTTGGGGGACATGAGACACACCCAGCCACAGGCCTGTGGTCAGGGCTTCCTGGAACCCAGACACCCAAGACCCTGCCCCCCACCCATCCACAGCCCTCACCAACCCCCTCCCAGAAAGGAACTCAGAATCTGACCCAAAAGGGACCCTAGAAGGAAGCACACTTGACTTCTGTTCAAACTGCAGCTCCCCAAGATGCTGACCCCACAGCCCCAGTGCCTCCCTCCCTCCACCTGTCTGTGTCTGTGCCCTTTAGAGTGATGATCAAGGGGCTACTTGGAAAAGAAAGCTGGAAACCTTTCCCTCTCAGGCCTATTCTCTATCCTTTGGGGACCCACCCTGAACACCCCCATTGGCCCTACTGCCCTTCCCCAAAATTTCTTCTGCACTAACTAGCTGCCCAGCTCACCCAGATTTTAGCACATAGGCCTGGGATCGTCACACCCACACAAGTACACACCCATGGACAGGTGAAAAAGGTATCAGTGAAAATGGCCCTGTGTGTCATAAGCACCCAGATCAGACCCTGACCCCCACACACACACTCCATTCACGGTGCCCAGGGCTCCACAGGAAACTGCTGGGCAGCAGGAAGTGGATGGAAAGACCCCTCATTGGGTTCTCAGAGCACACAGCTCGTCACACTTGCACCCCACACCCCTGCCTCTGCCAGCCAAGGGGCCTGGAGGTCAGGATAAGCCTGTCGGCCCGGAGCTCCCGACACCCTCCCTGGGCCCAGGTCAGCCTGGCCATGCACCTCCTCCGTGTCCCAGAGCCCAGGGCAAGGGAGTGCCCGGGATAACATGAGGGATGTCCACCCAGACTGCCTCAGGAAGTTCCCTGCCGCTCCCCCAAAGTGACCCTGAACTCTCCTAATCCACTTGGTCTTCCTGGCTTGGACCACCTGGTACAGCAACAAGCACCTCAGACAGGGGCAGCTCACGACAGAGGGTCAGTGCCCTAACTGCGCAGTCAGAAAGACCTGGCTTCAAATCCCAGCTCTGCTACCCACAACCTGTGTGACCTCGGGAAAATTGTCCCACCTCGCTGAGCTTCGGTGTCCTACTCTGAAATGGGGCTGCTAACATCACCTGCCCCACAGGGCTGCTGTGAGGACAGAGGGGATGGTGTGTGTGCCTCGATCCCCCAGGGCTGGGCACACAGCACCTGCTCAGGGAAGAGCAGCTGCTCCTGCCTCCCAGAACCCTTCCCTCGGTCCACAGGGGAGCCTGCTGGCTGCCCACGCAGGGGTACAGTGCACCGGAAAGCAGCACAGGGCCTTCAGGAGAGGTCCTTGGCAGCCTGCAGGTGTGGATTGTGAGGCTGGGACTTCAGAGGCCCAGCTGAGGGTGGTGGCGGGAGGAAAACTGTGTGGCCAGGAGAGAGGGTGCCCCACCCTTTCTTGGGGCAGGTGAAGATCCTACACTCCCAGCCCAGGCCAGGTGTGGGGCAAGGGGTGGGAGCCTGGGACGCTCCTAAAAGTCTTCCATGCCCATCAGGTAGGGCCAGTTTAGGGTTATTAATGAGACCAGTGCCTACCTTCTTTCCTCCTCTCATTTGGGCCCATGGGAAACCAGCCTTTGTTTTGGATTGTGGGGTTCTGGAAGGCCTCCTACTCCTCCCGGTCAGGCAGGCAGAGGTCCCCAGGGCAGAGTGCATATTTGCATGAAATCTGCATATGCCCTGCAGCCTGCTGGGACTCTCAGGGCCCCCTGGGCCCAGCTCTGCAAAGGTCATTCCTTGACATCTCACAGCTTATTTCTCTCCACACCCCCTAGTCAATTCACAGCACCCTTATTTGCTTAGCATTTGCATGTATCTACATACTGATTTGGAGAGCCCTTAACACTAATGAAATCCACCAGGTCTGCTGTCAAACCCCAAATCATTTTTGCAGCTGTTGAGTACGCCCAGCTGACTTCCCTACAGGGCCACCGCTCAGTTGTCTGGAACCACACTAAGGTCTAGGCTGTTCGGGTTAAGGACTGACCACAGCTCTACCCTCCAGTGGCTTGGGATCACATCCGGAGTTCACCCTCCTTCTTGAGCCCACATTCGAACCCTCATTTGACCTGGTAGGTTGCAAGTGGAATCCAGAGAACAACAACGGACTGACTAAGCTGAAGTCCTCCCAACCAGCCCTGCCTCGGCTAGAACATCTGGATGGGGATGGACCTCAGAGAGGCAATGTGAGGGGCTCAAGTCTCCCCCAGTAGTCAACAGCCAAGAGAGATGAACCTTCTCCCTGCCCCAATTTTCACATGTCCCATACTCTCCAGAGACTCAAACTTTTTATCCAGCCCCCAGAAAATCCCTTCCCCCTGCCTCCCCCCCCCCATCTTTCCTCCTCGTCCTTTCCAAGCTCTTTATGGAGAGAGGGTGTCCTGAAAGCCATGAAAAGAAAGCACTTCGAGGAAGAGGGACAGACTGAATGTCTGAGTTGCCACTGATGAGGACTGAGAACTGGCCATTGGGAGTAGCCACGTGGAGGTCATTGGTGGCCTTGAGAGGTCTCAGTGGAGTCAAGAGGGTGGAAACTCAGAGTGGATTCAAGAGAGAGTGAGAGGAGAGGAGGTGAAAACAATGAGTGTAGACCAGCCTTCTGGGGAGTTTCCCTGTAAAGGGGAGGAGGAAAATGCATTAGGAGCTGGTGGGAGAAGTGAGGTCAAGGGAGGGAAGGATCTTTTAAGATAGGAGAAATAGCAGCAAGATATCCGCTGATGGGATGATCCAGTAGAGGGGAGAACTGATCGTGCAAGAGAGGGCACTTGCTGGAGAAAGGTCTTCGAGCCAGCAAGAGGGGATGGGATTCATGCACAAGCAGAGGGGTTTTCTTCCCAGGAGCAGGGACACTGCCCACAGGGACAGGGGGAAGGCAGGGCAGTAGGTGCAGATCTGGTAGGTGGGTGCATGTAGCACTGGGACCCGAAGGAAGTTCTTTTCTGGTTGCTTCTATTTTCTCAAAGTATGCAGCAAGGTCATCAGCCGAGAGGCGAGATGGGGGAGAAGGGATCAGGGGTTGAGGTTAGAAGAGAACGTGTGAAATACTCATCTAGTGTGGGGCACAGGGAATGGACTCAGGATGTGTGGTGTCACTGCTGGGCAGTACTGGGGAGCTTAAAGTGAAACCAGTTGGGTGGTGATTTTTCCTGTTCCATTCAGCTGTGCAGGTATGGAGTAGACTGGCAGTTAGATTTCATCAGAGTTGAGGTCTTGCCAAGCAAGTAGAAGAAGCAAAATGAGGTAAGGGAGTTAGGGGTCTGCAAGGAAGGGATTAGCCTGACTTGAATGGGGGCAGCTGACTCCAAGCTGGCCCCAGCCCCTGCTCAAAATCCCCTCCCCTGCTGGTACCTGAAAGTCCACCATCCACTCCTGGCCTGGGTCATCATCTTAAAATGAGCTTCCGAGAGGATGGCCGCCTGTGGCCACCAACCTCTGGGGAAACGAGCTTCCAATACATCCATTCCTCTCACCTGGAAAGTAGCTCAGACCTCACACATCCAAAACTGCATCCTCCATCATCCTTCCAAACCATTTCACTGCAGCTCCCCACCCTGGTCAGACACTGGGGCGCCTCCCATTCGGCCTCCTAAATCCCTCTTTACTCCATTTCTTCCTCTCCTTTCCCCAGAGACCACACCCGGTCCTAGCAGGGCCACCAAAGTGCCCAACTCCCAGGGCCTCCATTCCCACTGCTGCCCCAGAAGCCATACACAGCAGCCCTGAGTCCAGTTCCCCTTGCACCTCGGGCCTGGGCGATGTCATGGCCTCCTGACTGGTTTCTTTTCAGCCATGCTGGCCCTGCCAATCTCACTCCACCCTCCTCAAAGCGCCTTTTCCAGCACTCAAACCTGCCCTTCACTCCTCTCTTTAAAAACCTTCAGTGGCTCCCAGAACCCCTGGGGAAAAAGCCAACTCCTCAGCCCACCTCCCAGGCTGGCTGTGGCCTGGGCCCACCTTCCAGTCTTGGCGCACACCTACACATCCCCTCTACCCCTTGCTGTGCCCCTCTCTCTGGCCTTTCACACCCCTCTGACAGAACCTGCCCTGAGTTGGGGCTCATCCCCACCCCACCCCTGAGGTCCTGAGCTCTTTGCAGTCCCACCCATGTCCCCTTGATCTCCCTTCTCCAGCATTTGATCTGAAGTCAGGGTTCAGTCAGACTTGCTGACCCAATGTGTGGACAACCAGATAGATGGAGCTTCTGGAGGTAGGGAAGGGGAAGGAATGGGATGGAAACAAGGGGACTCCTTAGCCAAGTGATCTAACTAAGCAACACCTACCACAGGACAGGCTAAAACCAATTGCCTCTAGATGTGATGCCCTGAGAAGGATACCATGTCATCTATGTGAAATTCTTGCAAAACAAAAGTTCAACCTGAATCTAATGTGAGGAAGCAAAGAGACAAATTCCGGATGTGAGACATTCTGCAAGAGGAATGACCTGGGCTCTTTAAAATCAACAATCTCATAAAATATGTTTAAATTTAAAAAAAAGGCAAGGGATTGTTCCAGACCAAAGGAGACTAAATAAACATAATAACTAAATGCAACATGTAAACTTTAAAAAAAAAATTTAATTCTATAAAGGACATTACTGGTACAACCAGAGGAATTTGAATATGGACTACATATTAAGTTAAATTGCATCAATGTTAAATCTCTGGGGTATGATAATGGTATTGGCATTATGTAGGAAAATGTCCTTGTCTCAGAAAATTCATGCTGAAGTATTTGGGGGATGAAGTGTTGCAATGTCTTCAACTTAGTTTCAAAAGATTCAGAGAGAGAGAAAAACAAATGTGACAAAATGTTAATAATTGGCAAATCCAGGCATCTGAAGTGATGGGTATATAGGTGGGTGTTTGTTGTACTATTAGGTTTTAGAAGATAAGAAGTTAGGTATAGGGGGAGGACCGAAGAGGAGCAAGACTGCAAAAAAGGCTCAGGGTGGGCTTGCCAGGCAGGAGTCAGGGGACAGGATACTCCCAGTCATGCAGTCCACAAACATGCAGCAGGCTGCCCTGGGGGCCTGCCCTGGGCTGGATGATGGAGTCACCCCGGGGCCAGGCCCTGGAGCAGCTCACCACCTAAAGAGGGCCAGACTCCAAAACAGACTTAACCCGTGAGCATTGCTGCTCAGGGGGATGAGGGCTTGGAAGGCAATGTCCAGACCCACAGGAGACCCACAGGTAGCTCTCAGCCCAGGCCAGGGCTGGCAGGAAGGTGAGCCCTGCCCCACCTCTGCCTGGGCTGTGGCAAGGAGCCAGGTCTGGCCCCAGGCCCATTCCCCCAAACACCCTCAAGGGGTGACAGCCTGAGTGTATCCTTCTATGTGAGGAGCCAGGCTAAATATGGAGCCCCAGACATAAGATGCCGCTCAAAACAGATTTTCCTGGAAAAGACCATCTGGCAAAGGAGGTCTACAGCATTGTCTGCCACAAGAGGCAGTGTGCCTCTCCTGCAAGCCGAAGTCTGGAATGGGAATGCCTTGAATCCCACCTTTCCAGGAGAGCTCAGTTTAGTGCTTCAGTTTCCCCTAAGATACCCCCTCATCCCAGATGAAGAAGCAGTCAACCCCACCTCCTTGCTAACTTGCATCTCCAGGGAAGGAGCAGAGGAGGTTGGGCACACAGTCCAAGCATCAGACAGTTCTGCCCCAGTGCACATCCTGATTTTGCCACTTACTGACCAGGTGATTTTGAACGATCACCTTCTCCTCCCTGAGCCTCAGAATCCTCCTCTACAAAACAGGAATACGGCAGTGCCTCCCTCTTAAGGCTGCTGTGCATATGAGAGTATTTAGCACAGTGGTGCTAGAGCTGGGCCAAGGAACATCCCCTAACAACTCTCTCAGTTCTGTCAAGAGTGGGACATACTTTCCAGCTAGCTTTGCTCCCTGACTTCAGAAAAGGCCCCAGGGAGCACTGCAGGTCTGGTCTTCTTGGGAAGTGCATATCCCACAGCTGTCAGACCAGAACAAGTGGCAGGAGAGAGACCTCTAGTCTGGCACAAGGCCTTTGGGGCAGGGTGCAAATCACTCAAGCATTGAGACTTCAGCCTCCTCAAGAAGGGAAAGGCCTTCCAAGGACATCCCAGCTATGCCTGTACCTTTAGTTGGGCCACCACCCACCTACTCACCCCAATATGTGAGAACCCTCTCAGGGTCCAGGTAACACCCTGGTGGCTTGCTGTGTTTCCACCAGGACCAAACTTTGCAATAGCCTCACTCCAAAGCCACTCCCTCTCACCCTGTTCTGGGAGGGTAAGTCCCTTGTCCAGAGATGTAAGGTGGGCAGGGGAGAGCAGGTGGCCCATTTTATTGATTCAGGAACCCCAAGTCACAGAACTTGGAGCTTCCCTGGGAGGCCAGGTTCCTAATTTCCCAGGGAAGAGGAGGGAAGGGTGACCACAGCTGCCCCGGGCCAGAAGTAGGGCTTAGAGCTGGCCCCAGTGTTCCTTACCTATGATCCCTCAGACTGCCTGGGTATTCCCATCAAGCATCTCCTGTTCCCAGGATCTGGCAGAAGAGGCTGGAGAACCCAGAAAAATCCAAATGCTCCCCTCAGACCCAGATAACCTATCCAAGCTGGCCAAACCCTGAGCCTCTCCCTGCCTCCTACCTACCCACCCATCAAGCTCAGCTTAGCTTATCCTGAGCCCACCAGGGATCTCAGACCCCATTCCATTGTGGCCAGTTCTTCTGCCCCAAGTTCCCTACCAAAGTGACCACCACCACCAAGGTGGCCCCAAGACAAAGGGGTGCACGTGAGACAGGGGACCCCTGGGCCTGTGCAGAGACAATGCTCCCAGCTCTGATTTGGGAAGCCTCCAGATCCTCTGAGGACAGCAGGAGTTGGAAGACCTTCTAGTTGGGTAGGGTGGTCCCCACATCTGGACTCCCTACCCCACCCAGCCCCAGCCCAACAGTAGGCTCCAAGGACCCCTTACACCCTCCCTCCTGCTGCCACGGCCATTATGTGCCTGCTCAGCCTTGCCTGCTGCCTGCCACGCCCCCATGCAAGACCCTGCTCTGCCGGCAGAGCCAGAGACGGGGAGGCCTGGCTGCCAAGCCAGACTGTCAAAGTTGGGAAACTGGAAACAGAAATAAATCCTCAAAGCTGCTCCATTGACAAGGTGGCTGCCGGCAGGCCCTGGCACCCGATACCCGGGGTCCCCGGCCAACGCACACATGCACACATATACAGCGCTGGCTCCCCATCAACGCACACATATACACTCAGCTTATACAAAAGGGGGGATCAGGATGCAGAGCCCAGGGGACGGCTGAACCGGCCGGCCCTGACCCTCCCTGCAGGCCGAGCTGGGGCTCTAGCGGCGCCCCCACTCCTCAGCCCAGACCGGGCCATCCCCGGGCTTCCTCACTCGGCCACATCTCCATGACAACCGTATCCTTAGGATGCTCCAGCCTCCGCGGAATTGATCTCGAAATATATGTAGCTTTGTTAGCAGACCTGGGGCGGGCGCGGAGGGCGGAGGGCGGCGCCCGCCACCCGGCATGAGACCCCCCACCCCACCCAGCACACCCTCTCCCCTCGCCCCTAGCCCGGTTTCGGGAGGGGCGGGGTCCCGGACCACGCGGGCCCTCAGGACAATGTGGCCCCGCGGCCCCACTCACCGCTCCTGGTCCCAGTCGCTGGGTCCAGCCTCTCACGGCGGGGCCATGCAGGGGCCGCCACCGGACTGCCCGTTCCGCTCCTCCGCCGCCTGTCGGGGCTCCCTGCGCCGGCTCCGGTGGCTTCAGGTGTCGGAGCCGCGGCTGGAGAGAAGCTGAGCAGAGCTGGGGGGACGGACGGCGGGAGGGAGGGAAAGGAGAGAAGGAGGGAGGGAGGAGCGGGAAGGGCGGGGAAGGGCGGGGGGACTGCGGGCGGGCGGGCGGCGGGAGCGGAGCCGGGAAGCGACAGCGGCCATCCCACCCGGCCGGCCCGCTGAGCTCCGCACCCAGCGCGGGACGGTGCGCCCTGACCCGGCCGCCGAAGGCGCGGCCAATCGCCGCGCATCCTGCCCCGCGTCGGGCCCTTTAAGAAAGAGGGGGAGGGGAGCGCCGCCAGGTTCCGCCCCCCTGCGAGCCCGGCCGGGTCCCGCTGTCCTCGAACCCGGGGCCTGACCCAACCACCGCCCCCTGGGCAGGTCCCTCCTGCCTCAGACCCTGCGCCCTCACGTCCCCCTCGGCCCTCCTCTACATGAGGGAAAGAACAGGGGCGCCGGGTCCTTGCCCTCCGCCCGCGGTCTGTTCGTAGGTCGCCCCTCCCCTCGCGGCTCCCAGACCACTCGACAGTGGGCGCTCCTGCGTGGTCGGAGCACTATTCCAATTGTACTGAGTGACTTCTGGAGTGGATTATTTCATCTCTGTCCACCCCAATGGACTGTGAGCCCCCTGAAGGCAAGGCCCGACTGCCCTGTTCCCGCTGTTTCCTTGGCACCTGACAAGCGGTATGGCTTAATCAATAGCTTAATCAGTATGTGGAAGGAAAGAAGGGGGCGAGGGAGAGAGAAAGGTAGACTCCTCTGTCTCTGCTAATTCTAGGCTGGGCTGATGGGCAGGATCTGGTCTCTGCCGTGGGTCTCTCCCCAGCCTTGGCAGCTGCGGACGCATGGTGCAGTGGGCCTGAGCTGGCAGGAGCAGGACACCTGGATCACCTCTGCAGCCGCCTGGCTGTGTGGCCCAGGGCAGCTGTAGCCCCTCCCTGAACCTCAACTTTTCCCATCTGTCAAGTGGAACTGACTCCAAGGGCTGTTGCAATGTCCCAAGTGGGTTCTGTGTGTGAAAGTACTTTGGGGGCTGCGGAAATGGGAGGGAGAGTTGCTATTACTTCCTCACCACTACTTTTGCCTCTTGAAAGAGAACAGGTCAACATCTCCCCACCCAGCAGCCAAAATTTCTTTTGTTCCCCCAGCATCCCAGCAGAGAGGGATGGGCTTCTCCCTTCCTTTTCCTTTCCCCCCAGCCCTGCCTCCTCATCTGAGGGTGGGTCTCAGGAAGACAGGTGCTGGAGACTGGATCAATAGCCCCACCCACACTGAGGGGCCTCTCCCCAGGATTTGCCACCCAAGACCAGGTAGGGGCGGGCCCAGCAGCACTGGGGAGGTTTACACACTCAGGCAGAGGATGCAGCTCTTGGTCCACTCTGCCACCATGAGGCCTCAACCTGATCTCCTACCTGTGCTGGAGCAGGGCAGGGGTATCCCAGGGAAGAGAAGAGGCCGGAACCTGAACCCACCAACTGGAGCAACTCATTTGGGTCCAACCCTGGGCCCAGTGGAGGTTTGATTCAGAGCACCTAAAACACCCAATTCTCCCATATCTTGGCTGGAAGACAGAGGCCCAGGGTGGGGAGGCTAGGAAGGGATTTCCCAGGCCAATCTCAAAAAATTCAAGGAGGACCTGCTGTGTGCCCAGCCCTGCTCCAATATAGCCCTTACCCCAGCATCTGCAGGATAAAGTCCCCCAGCCTACCTGTCCAGTGTATGTCCCACCTCAAATTCAATGCTCTAGGACCTCTCCCACTCTTATACATCCTCAACCATTTCTCATTGCCTCACCTTTGCTTATGCTGGTTCCCTGCCTGGGATGCCTTCCCTTGACCCACCCTCACTTGGCTAATTCCTCTCCACTCTAAAGCCCTCTTCAGCAACTGTTCCACTTCTCTTTTTCCATTACAGCAAAGCTCCTTGAAAAAGTGTTGTCTTTTTCAAGTGGTGCTCACTATCTCCAATTTGTCTCCCATTCTCTCTGGAGCCCACTCTACCTGGCTTGCATCCCCTCCCCCAACCCATATGCACTCTACTCACACCACTGATCGAGGTCACCAACACAGCTGCTGAGCACAGATGTGCAGGTTGTGCACTGCACAAGGGTGCCTGGGGTGCACAAGGGGTGGAGAGGGAACTGAAATGCAGCCTGCACTCCTTCCGTGCTGTATGCCCTGGAGCAGGGCTGCATCTGCCAGAGGGAAAGACAACTTTTCCTTTACACAGAGGTGCCCTCCTGCTGCTCACCTTTATGCCTACACAGCTAGGTTGACCTGGAAGGGCAGCCTCTTTCTAATATCTGTAGCAAGGTGCTAGAAGAATGACTGTGGACTGGGCCCCAGTGACTGCCATGATGTCAAATCTCAAAGTCAATTTGCAGGCATCATCTTAACTCTCTGGCAGCATTTGACACAGTTGAGCACTCCCTCCTTCTGGAAACATTCTCTTCTTCCAGGACTGCTCACTAACCTGGTCTCCCCCTCCCTCCCTGGCTGTGCCTTTTCATCCTCCTTTGCTGCTTCCTCCTCTCCCTGACCTCCCAATGCTGAAGTGCCCAGGGCTCAGTCCTTGGCCCTCTTCTCCATCTCACTCTCTCCCACCGTGACCCCACCCGGGTTTCAGAACCCATCGAAACACTGATGACTCTCACTTCTCCAGCCCAAACTTGTCCCCTGAGGTCAGACCCAGATATCCACCTCCTGGCCCCAAAGTCTCCACCGGGACATCCAAGGCCACTCAAACTTGACCCAACCAACATGGACCTCCTGATCTGCCTTGTGGCCATAAATGTCACCACCATCCTTCTAGCAGCTCAGGCCGAAAACCTGGGAGTCATCTTTGACTCCCCTCTTTTTCTTACACCCCACATCCAACCCCTGAAAAAATTCTGTTGGATTTACCTTCAAATTGTCTCCAAAATTGACCACTCCTCATTGGCTCCACTGGCACCACCACCAAAGACTCCTAAGGGGCCTTCCAGCTTCTGCCCTCACCCACTACCACCAGTCCTGTTAAATGTAAATCAGATCATGTCATTCTTCTGCTCAAAATCCCCTAATGGCTCCCTTGTTACTCAGAGTCTAACCAAGTCTTTACAATGGCTACAAAGTCCCATGTGATCCGGCCCCCACCACCTCTCTGACCTTACTCCCCTCCAACTGCACTGACCTCACTGTTCCTCAAACACACTGGACACGCTCCCACATCAGGGCCTTTGCACTTGCGGTTTCCTCTGCCTGAACTCCTCCTCCCCAGGTGTCTGCATGGCTCACCCCTCCCTTCCTTCAGCTCTCTGCTCAAGCATCACCCCCCCGACCCCTCTATCCAAAATCTTACCCCTCCCTCCCCCACATCTTCCCTTTTCCTACATGTTTACTTGCTTATTCTGTTTATTGTCAATCTCTTCACCACCACTACCATCACTGGACCATGAGCTCCATGAGGGCAGAGAATTTTGAACTTTCGCTTCTGTATCTCCAGGGCCTAGGACAGTGCCTGGCACACAGTGGGCACTCAGTAAGGCACTCAGTTATGAATATATCAACAGATAAAAAAAAAAGAAGATAACTGAAAATGCTAAAAAGTGCTTTGAAACAAATAAAATGAGGTATGATGGCACCTGGCTGGAGGGGTGGGGGCAACTCAAGCAAGGTGGGCAGGGAAGGCCTCCCAAGGAGGTGGCCCCCGGGCTGGGCATGCACCCTTTTGGCTCATAAAGTGCCAGGGTCTTCCCCCATCATAGCATATCCCACTGTGTCGTAACTGTCTGGACAGGGTGTGCCATAAGGACAAGGAACTTTCTCACTCTTCTCTGGGTCCCCAGCTTCTCCTGTTCCCAGGGCCAGCATGCAGTAGGCACCAAGAGGTGATGAACCAAATGACGGATGCAGGAGAGGCCTTGGATAGATCTGTGCACAGGTCATGCAGCTCTGAAAGGGCCTGGTGTATGAAGCTATGCAGTCAGGAGCCCAGGCAGGGAGCCAGAGAGGCCTGAGGTGGAATCCTTGGAGCCTCCAGATCTTGTCTGGGCAATGGGGACACTATCTACTATCCTGTGTTAACTGGGAGGGGAGTGGGAAGAAGAAAATCGATTATTACTGGATGGTCCATGGCCATGAGTAGAGTGATTCAGTCACTCATTCAACAAACATTTACCAAGCACCTACTAAGTCCCAGCCCCTGTGTGGGGGCTAGGGGGTAACAGGGCCTGAACAAAGTGGGTGATGATTTCCCAGGGGAAATATCCCTGTGGGTAAAGCTTCCTGGACCAAGCATCTTATCAGCTTCACCCCATTTATCACAAGATGAAATGAAATTTTATGCATGGATTTTTACTATTCTTCTGCCTACTACCTCCCTGGACTGTGAACTCCAAAAAGAGCAAAAAAACTGTGTATCTTGTTATTGCTGTAGATGCCAAGCATCTAGCGCAGGGCCTAGTGCATAGTAGGGGCTCAATAAACCTTTGTTGAATGCATAAATGAATAAATGAGCAGGACCCTGAAGATGGTGAGGATTTGGACATGCAGACAAGAGGGGAAGGGCAAGCGGGGAGCAGGCACAGCCTGAGCATGGAGTGGAGGGGTCACCCAGAGAAGAGCAAGGCCACAGACAGGAGGAAGGGAGACTACTCCAGCACTGAGAACCGCCTCTGCCTCTCCTCCCCCAGCAAAGATAGCCCCTGCCAACATTGGTTCAGGGCTAGTCACCAAAATCCCATAGAAAGTGCCAGGGACTCTCAGTGCCCAGAGCCAGGTGGCCACAGGCCCAAAGCACAGGCAAAGCCTGGCTCAGATGTTTGTCTGCAGGCCTTTGTGGACCTCTGGGAGCCTGTCCAGGAGAATGGCCGGAACTGGCCAGGGTGGAATGGGGAGGGCATTCCCCTGCTCCAGAAGGTCCAGCTGGCCATCCAGGTCTGGGTTGATGGGGTGGGGGGAAGTATCCCCTTCTATTCCCCAGTTCCTCACCCCTGGGGAGATAAAGCCTCCCCACCCCAGGAAGTCTGGGGTGAGCTGCTAGGATTGGCTTAGTCAGCAAGTCCCATCTCCTTTAAGACCAGGAAATTGAAGTCCAGAGACAGAGTTGAGATGGAGCCTCCCCGAGAAGCCCAGTGGGGGAAAGGGGAGAAAGCCTTTTTCATAAGCGAAGGGACAAGGGACAGGTCCTGCCTAAAGAGGCGTGGCCAAGCCGGGAAGATCCTTGGGAGCGCCAGTTTGGGGCGGAAGGTGCGCCGGGGTCAGGCCGGGAGGCTCTCTGTCTCCATCTGCTGGTCAGACTCAGAATTACCAGCGCGACCCGGGTCGCAGGGCCCGCGCGGCCCCCGGTTCTCCGGGATGGGCCCTCTCGCTGGCTCACACCCAGAGAGGAGGCAAATCGAGATCATACGGGTTATTCCCCTGCCTCAGCACCGGGCCCAGCTGCGCCCCGAGGTCCAGCGGCAGGCCCTCTGTAATCAACCTCCATATCGGGACCCGTGCTCGTCCTGGAAGTCCTTTGTATGGGCCAACCTGAGTATTTCCTCAACTTTTGCCCACACTGTCTCCGAACCCCACACTCTTCAGCAATACGGATGGAAAACTGAGCCTCCACTGAAGCTCCATTGACCCAAGCCTCCTCTTCCCTGACTCAGAGACTAACCACAGAATTGAGGGGAGTGCGGATACCTCCCCCACCACACAGGGGAAGGTAGGGGTATAACTGGCCGAGGTCGGAAAGGCAGCCCCTCCCAACCGCTCCCGGCGCCCTTCCGAAAGAATTCCAGGACTAGGGCTCTTTTGGAGTCAGGGCGCCATCTGCTGGCTTCAATAGGAACTGCATCCGGACCACTATAGACCTCCTGGTTGCCATAGAAGCCAGTAACTAACAGTAGCCGCTGACTTTTTTTTAATGTAGTTTTACTGAGATATATTCACATACCATACAATCCGTGCCGCTGACTTTTATTAAGAACTTTCTGCGGGCCAGGCTCACACTAAGTTTGGCACACACTATCCCGTTTCATCCTCACATCAATCCTACAAGATGGACATTGTTCACCACATTTTATCTATGAGAACACTGAGGCTCAGATGGTTAAGCGACTTACCCCAGAACACACCTCTGGTAAGTGGGGGAGCCCACATTCCATCTTCTGGTGTGTGCGTTGACCACTGGGCCCTCCTGCCTGCAAACCCGAGTTCCCTCCTGACGTCTGAGTGGAATTCATCTCAGCTTAGCTTGCAGCTCTGGTGTAGCAGACCTCTCAGTCTGTCTTGACCCCATGAGCGCCCAGGTCCTTCTCCCCTGACAGCCCGAGGGCTCCTCTAGGACAAGGACAAGGCAAATCTGTTTCCATGCCCCCCTCCATTCAGCACTGATAACTGAGTGCTCAGCGCCTCTCACTTGGGACTGTCCCTGGGGCTGCCCACCCCATACACCTCCATGAGCCCTCCCCAGCCCCTCTCTCACTCTCCAATGCAGGAGCTCAAGGAGATACAATGGAAATTGCTGCAAATGACAGAAATCTGACTCATACTGGCTTCAGTGAAAAGGGGCTCATGTGAATGCCAGGTCCAGAAGTCGAGCTACCGGCCATGCCAGATCCAGGCTCTCTGGCGGGGTCCTCCTCCATATCTGTAGCCCAGGAGTCCTCAGTTTTGGCTTCATTCCCAGGCAGGCTCTTTCAACACAGTGGCAAGATGGCCAAGGCAGCTCTGAGCTTACTTCCAGCCTGCCCCATCCCAACAGCACAAGCCTAAGTCTCAGGATTCAGTCTCCTGGTGAGATGTGCCAGTAAGATGTGCCCAGCCCTGACCCAATTACAGTGGCCTGAAGAATGGGGTCCACCACTTGGCTAAACCACAGTCACTGCCCTCCTGGAGTGGGGAGTGGAGTCAGTCCCAGGCAAATCACATTGACTAATGGTAGGAGGGTTTGCATCTCAAAGGAAAATGGAGGAGAATTACCAAGAGGAGGGTGGCTGGGGCACAGCAAACAGCACTAATGCCCACGCACCTGGCTGTGCCAGAACCCACCTTTGCTTGTCTCCAACTCATTTTTAAATTGGAGGCCCCTTCTCAAATTATTATCTTTGCTTCCTTCTTTCCTCCCTCCCTCCCTCTCCCCCTCCTTCCACAAATATTTACTGAGACCCTACAAGTATCATCTATTCTAGGTGAGCCATATCAGTGAACAAGAAACAAAACTCCTCGCTCTCGTGAATCATGCCTTCCAGTGGGGGTGGGAGGAGAGAAGAAACAATATACATAATAAATAAGTAAAGCTTATAATATTATAGGACTGCAGGGGAAGAAATAGGGCAGCATAAGGGGATCAGCGGGGCAGACAGGGAAGGCAAGGGGCATTGCAACTTTAAGTAGAGGGTTACTAGAAGACATTGGGAAAAGGCAAATTTGAATGAAGACAAGAAAGAGGGGAGGGAATTTGTCATGTAGATATCTGTGGGAAGAGCGTTCCAGGAAGGAGGCTCAGCTGGGGCAGAGACCCTGAGGTGGACGTGCGCCTGCTGGCATGTTGGGGTAACAGCAAGAAGGCCCGTGCAGCTGGAGCCAAGGGGCCAAGGCAGACAGAGCATGGGAGATGAGGGCAGAGAGGCAGCAGGGCCAGATCATGCAGGGCCTCAGCAGCTGTTGTAAAGAGTTTGGTTTTGACTCTGAGTGACATGAAGAGCCAGCAAAGGGTTTGGGACTGAGAACTGGCCTGATCTGACATATTTTTAAAGGAATAAATTGGGGGAGGCAGGGCTGAAGCCTGGAGAGCAGTTAGGAAGCTACTGCAGAAATCCAGGGATGTAAGGCCAATAGGATACTTTGAGGGATTGGGAGTGGGCTGTGAGAGAGAGAGGAGTCAAGGATAAAACCGAAGTTTGGGGCCTGAACAACAGAAAGGATGGAGTAGCCAAGAACTGAGATGGGCAGTGGGGTGGGGTTTGAGGAGGAAGATCCGTGACCAGTTTTAAACAGGTTGGGTTTGAGATGTCAATTGGCTGCCAAGTGGAGATGTCAGACAGGCACAGGTGGGGAAGGTCTGGGGTGGGCATATACATTCAGGAGTCATCAGCACGAGTGGTTGGGGTGGCCACAGGAGAGGGGAGAGCCAAGGACAGGGCCCCGAGGGCCACCCCCACCCCCCCACCTCAAAAGCAGGGAGAAGGGGGTGGGGAGCCACAGGAAGAGGGACTGAGATGGAGCATCCAGAGAAGTGGAGGAAAGGCAGGAGAATGTGGGGTCCCAAGATGCCAAATAAAGAAACCATAGCAAGGAGGGGGGAGATTGTCCATGAATGCTGCTGATGGATCAAGTAAAATGAGGGCTGAGAACCGGCCATTGGATCTGGCAACATGGAGATCACCATGGACTTTGACAAGAGAGTCATTTTTGTGGAAAGAGGGGGTGGAACCCAACTGGAGACAGATTATGAAATAATAATTAACAAGCATTTCTTGAACACCTACTACATACTAGACTACATGCTCACCAAGCCCCCTCTTCTGTTCCCTTTGTTTCTCAGGCTTCTGGGCTAGTAGAGCTGAGGATGGACTTGAAATGCTGGTTGGGTGGAGATTTCAGGGAGATATTTGATAAATATCCTGAGAACACAGTGGAGAGCCATTGCTGGATCCCAGTTCCATGGCTTTGTAGCTGATCAAGTAATCACATCAAAGATCATCAACAAATAGAATAAGGCCCATCTAAAAGGAGATCTTTAGACACATGCCACCGGGCTCTTTGCTTGGCCCCGGACTTGTCTGGTTCATAGGTTTTGTTTTTCTTTTTCTTTTTGTAACCACTAATTTGGATGAAGACCTAGAGGCATGCTCTTTGTATTTGTAAATGGCTGGAAAATAGAGAGAGAGAACACTAAAAGCCAGAAAGAGGCAATGGAGTAGGTGATTAAGACCATGCTGTCCAAATTCAAACTACCTGGGTTCAAATCTAAGCTCTGCCATTGATGACTGGGTCAGCTTGGACAAATTAAATCATCTTTCTGTGCTTCAAATTCATCTCTACCATAGTGATAGCAGCAGCTTCCTCACAGGGCTGTCCTGCAGTCTGAATGAGTTAGCTCAGAGCCTGGTGCATGGCACATGTATGTGAGTTTGCTACCGTCATCATCATCAGAACCTGCTGCAGGGTTAAGTCAAAACTCAAACTAACAAGATGAAATTCAATGAAGGCAAATGGAAAGGCCACCATTCAGGTTCCAACAAAGCAACTGTACAAGCTCAGGGTGAGTGAGACCTGGCCGGACATCCAGCCAGCCATCTGTCCATGAGAAACAGCCTGAGGCATCCAGTTGACTTCGCAGACAACTGCAGCCAAGCCTGTTAGTAGGATGTTCAGTGGTATTCACCAAGGTGCAGCATCTGAAACCGAGGAGAGAAAACTCCATGGTGTTCTGAGCTCCAGATTCAGGGGCGGGGATCATACCTTGTGGGTGGGGTGTAAAACTGTACAACCAATTTGTAAAAAGGTCAAGCAGTTTCTTATAAAATTAAACATACACCTACCCTGTGATGGCAATTCCACACCTAGATTTTTACCCAAGGGAAATGAAAACATGCTCACACAAAGACTTATATAAGAATGTTCATAACAGCTTTATTTATAATGGCCCCAACCTGGAAACTGTCCAGGTGTCCATCAAGAGGAGAATGGATTAACAAACTGTGGTCCATCCAGACAATGGAATTCTATTCAGCAATAAAAAGGAACAAATTACTGATCCACCCAACGACAATGGATGAATCTCCAAAACATTAAGCTGAAGGACAGAAAACAGCTACAAAGGAGTACATGTGGGATGATTTCATTTTTTATCAAGTTCTAGAACAGGCAAAACTAAGCAATGGTGGAAAGAAGCCAGAACGATGGTTGAGAGGAGTAACTAGGAAACTTTCTGGAGTGATGGAAATATTCTATATCTTGACAAGGGTTTGGGTTATATAAGAATATGCATTATTCAAAATTCAACAAATAGTATACTTGAGATTTGTGCATTTCATTTTATATAAAATGTACCTCAAATACAATGAACCATAAAAAAATATTGAATGCCAGTTATTGACAATGATCTGCAGGCTGAAGTGTTTGGGGGCAGGAGGAAAAGTGTACTAAGGTTTACAATTTACTTTGAAATACATCAAAAAAAGATGAATTGATGGGTGGAGGGATGCATAGATAGTGTTAAAGCAAAGGTAGTATAATGTAAATTGTAAATATCCAGGTGGTGACTATATGGGCGCTTGTTGTAAAATTTATTCAACCTTTTTGTATGTTTGAAGCTTTAATAATAAAATGTTGGGAAGAGAAGATGAGTGATGATTAAGGTGTCATGAAACGGCATGTTCACATGACTGGTGGCAGCAAAAAGATGTGCTACTTCTTGGGAAGCAATTTGTCACCATATTTCAAAAGCCTTAGAAATGTGCCTGCCCCTCAACCCAGCAGTCCCATTGCTAGGGATTTATCCTAAAGAAATAAAGATGGATGAGTGTAAAGATATAGCTGCAAGGCTGCCCACTGTCACACTGATTGTAATGGCAAAAGTTGTAAACAATCTAAATGTCCTAAATAGTACATTGGTTAAAGAAATTGCAGTCTCTTTAGGCACTGGAATATTATGTAGCTGTGAAAACGGTGCAATACAAATATTTACTTACATGGAAAGTAAATGTACACAGGAGTAAATTGCAGGTCTCTAGGGTCCCCCTTCCCTTGACTAGAGACCCCAGTCTCAAGACATAGAATACGCAATGCACCCCCACCCTCACCCCAATCCCTGGGGTTCTTGGGGTCCTGAATTTCTCCTTATCATGGCTCTTTTTCCTATTTCCATGAAATTCTCCATTTCCCCTTGGCCTCTCACCTCCTATATGCACTGTCCCATTTCCTCTGCATTATCCCCTGGGGGCCATATTTATTCCTTCATACCCCAAGTGCCACCAATTGGAGCTCTACCTGTGCACATGAGTTGACTGATGGGGCAAGGCAGGCGTGAGGTGGGCATTCACAACATAATGGGATGTGGCCTGAGCTTTCCCAGGGGGCTCGGGAGCGCCCCCTTCTCTCCCCCAGTTCCTAAGGAGGCCCCTGCCAAATGGAACCCAGGCTCACCTTACTCCCACATCACCTGCCCCAGGCTCTAGAAGGAGGAAGGCGGTGGTGGGTGAGAGCTAGTTTGTGGAGAGCCTATGGGGAAGGCAGTGCTCTGGAAAAAATTCTCCTACATCTCTAGTGCAGTGCCCGCAGAAACTCAAATTCTTCCTCCTTTCTTATCAAAGTCCTTTAGTTCTCTTTCTCCCATTCCTCGGTCTTCCAGAGCAGCCTGTCTATCGTGTCACAACCAAATGACCCTTTGAGATGTTAAGTCAAACAAAAATTGCCTTTCTCTGGTAAGAGGCCTCCTACTGCCAGCTTTGAAATAACTTTGCTTTTGCCACCCACTTTATTAACACATTGGCAAAAGACTGGGAGGAAAGGCCCTGAGGGGATAAAAGAGGTTGTCTTTAGGTGGTGGGATTGTGGATATTTTTCCCTTCTGTTTATTTTCTAATTTCCCAATAACAAACACATTTTCTTGTGTATTGAGGAAAAATAATAGTCACCAGAGAAGGAGCTATTCCTACCCAGAGGGCACTCAGTGGAGAGCTGCCCAGGAGATGAAGGGCTGGAGAGGTTGTTTATGGGTAACTGGGACCATTTAAGCTGGAGAAAAGGCAGGCCTGGGGGGCGAGGCGGGGGAGGAAATGACGGAGCCACTGTTCTGTGCTTCACTGGGGGAAGTAGTTCCAACAGCTGGGCATCACAAGAAGGCCAGTTTGGTGTCATTAGAAGGAAGTTCTTTCTAACAGACAGATCTGCCCTACAATGGAACAGGCAGACAAATAAGACAGTGAGCTCCCCATCACAGGAAGTGTGCAAGCAAGAGGGACACTTCACTATTAAGAGAGGTAAAGAAAGGATTTCTGGGCTGACCAGAAGGGTAGACTGGAGGTTCTGAGGCCCCTTAAAGTAACTCAGAGTGAGTTTTTTGGCTCCTTGACCAGAGAGAAAGTGTCAAGGGAGTTCTAAGGCAAGAACCATTTTGACATTGGTGGGGGAGGGGATGGTCAGGGTGGACTCTCTGGAGGAGACCAGATGACTGTCCTTTGCCCCCAACCCCAATCCTTAACTGGTGAGTACAGATCTTCCTGACTCCCTTGTCTGGGGTCCTCCAGCCATTTCTGGAGTAAAACAAACAGGGCATCAGCCCCTACTCTCTGCCTAACCCTGGATGACTCCCTGCTCTTCTCTGGGACTCAGTCTACCCCTGTGTTCAATGGTCCCAGCTGAAATCACCCTTATTTTTGCCTCCAAGGCTGCCCAAGAGGGAGTTGGCTTTGGGGTTTTGTTGTGTGTTTTGTGTGTGTGTTTTTGTTTTTGTGTCCTTGTTTGCAGGAGTCTGGGGGAGGTGGTGTCCTCGTTGTTTACCAGGTTGTATACCTGGTTGTAAACCTTGGGACTAGGGCCCGAAACTCAGCGTATATTCATCAGCTCCAGAGATCCCCCTCCCCAGCTCTCAGCTGTCTACAGGGGCTATGGGGGAGGTCAGAAAGGAGGCAGGAGCCAGACACCCCCAAAGGCATTTCTGGGGGGTGCTGTTACCATGGTAATGGGGGCATATATGGAAGCTAACCCCAGGGCCCCTGAACCCCTCATCTCTAGGGGTCTCAGGGAGGGGTCTCAAGTCCCAGCCTTCCTGCCCAGATATCCTCGTCCTGCTTAAGGAAGGGGAGGGGGCTCTAGCCCAGCTTCTGATGGGGGGTAGGGAGTGGAGTGTGGAGTGGTGGGAGTGAGATGAGGCCAGAAGACAGATGGACAAAGTGGCATTCCCCTGGAGACGCACTCATTCAGGTGGGGCAGTAGTCAGTGTGAGGTCAGGAAAGCCTAGTCTAAATCTCCCAGCTGGGTGACCTTAGGCAAGTGGCTCTACCTCTCTGGGCCTGTGAGGATGTCGCATGAGGATGAAATGAGATGCCAACAGGATGGGCATGAGCTCATGACTTCATTTTACTCTTACACATACAACCCCTTGGAGGCAGAAAGCCAGCCAGACCTCAGAGCCCCGCAGATACGCGCCCCCAGACCGCCTCACCCCTCTGACCGCCCCGCCCTCGCCTCCCCACTCCTCCCTCCCTCCCTCCTTCTCTCCGCGGCTCGGCGTCCCCGGCTGCCCCCGTGCGGCCCTTCTCGGTACTGCTGCAGCCGCCTCAGCTCAAACTACCTTGCAAAGTGGGGCGTGGAGTCATTTTCTGGGCTTAGGCGGGCAAGCCCATGTCGCCAAACTTCAAAGTCTGGTCGTCCTTGTTGGGGTCTAGCCTCGACCGCTAGGTATGGGCTAGGGATCCTTCTTGCTGGTCCCAGGCCAGCAGTAAAGAGATAGGGAAGCAAGACTGCACCCTCCTGTGTGGGGCAGAGGGGGAAGCCAGAGTGACAGCAGGGAGGTGGGCACTCCACGTGCTTGAGAGGGGAGATCACGCATGGATCCATGGCTGTCGGGAGTGTCCACATACACACACGTGTGCACCCACACGCACCACCATGCTCCCAGGCACACATGGGCCCACACCCACCAGCACCACATGCCATGCACACACTCCCCCATGCGCACACACACACACACACAGCCACAGCACCACTTAGTCAACCCCTGTCTGTCAATCCGTCCCTCTGTCCCCTGCATCTCCCTCCTCCCCATCACTGACCAGGAAACCAGTGCTTACCATAAAATCCAAATGCAAATGCCTTCCGTGGCCTAAAGCCCTGCATCACCCAGCTCTGCCCACCTCTCAGACCACCTGTCCCACCACCATCTCCTTGCCCGTTATTTGTCACTTCTCAAAATAACAACGTGCAACATCCTTCCTCCGGATCTCCCACTGGCTGCCTCAACTTAAATGCCACTTCCTCAAAGAGACCTTCCCAAACCACCAGAGCTAAGAGGCTCTCCCCACCCTTCATTGTCTCAAAATTCAAATAAAAACATTTGTTTGATTGCTCAATCCTGCATCACTCACTGAACTGTGTCCGTCAGGGTCATGTCTGTCCTGTTCATCTGCTGTGTGCTGCCAGTCGCTGAGAACAAGGGGTGCACAGACAAGGTGCCACCCACCTGGGGTTCACAGCCTGGGGGGAAAGGGGAAAAAAGACACTGAACAAACCCATAAGCAAGAAACTGTTTTGTGTTGTGCAGAAAACTAGAAGAGTGAAATATGAGAGTGGCTGAACAAGGGGGGATGTCAACTGGAGCAGTCAAGGACACCATCCCAGAGGAGGTGACATTTATGTCAAAATGCAAGCAATGAGAGTTACCAAGCATCTGGAAGGCCAGAGCTGCAGACGGAAAACAAGTGCAAAGGCCCTGAGGTGGGATGGGTCTGGACGGCTGGAGGAAAAGCAGAGAAAGGAAGGGAGAAGCTCCACAGAGAGGAAAGGAGGAAGGAGAACCCGGAAGAGGGAGAGGGGATGGAAGGCATTCCTGGTGACAGAGGAGGAAGGCCCCATCGGGCCACCAACCTCTTCTTTCACAAGGGATGAGTTTCTTGCATGGCAGGCCTCCAGGTTCCCAGGTCTGCACTAAATGCATTTTGTGGATTAACTCAGTGAACGCTCACTACGTCCTTGGGGCAGGTACAGTCAACCTATGGAAGAAAGAAAGACTCAGAGAGCTTGGGGCTGAGACTAGAGCCCCAGGCCTGACGGCAAGATTGGGTGGGGGAAGGCTAGTCTTAAGCCCCCTTGCTGCCTGCTTTTCCCTTGTCACCCTCCATCCCTCCTCAGAGATCCAATCTGAGGAGGCGCTATCCTCCCACTTGGCTGCCCTGCCACCCCCACTCCCTCTGCCTTGAGATTGAGGGTCTCCTGCAGGCAGCCTGGTTGCTGGCTGACCACTACCAAGGGGTTCCATTCCTCCTTTCACTGCCCCCCAAAAGCAAGCCAAGGAGAAAACACATTGCTCCCTTACCCAGACAGGGATGGGCACTGGGAGAGAGGAGGCAGAAGCCTGACTCTGGCTTGACAACAGCCAGTTTTTGAAGCCCATTCACTGGCCCTATCCTTCAGGAGACCCTAGTCTTAGGGGGAGGAAACCCATGGGCCTTGTCAGGCAAGATGACAGCCTCGTCATCAGTAAAGGTGCCTGTGCCAGTTTGATGTATTATGTCCCCCAAAACACCATTATCTTTGATGCAATCTTGTGTGGGCAGACATTAGTGTTGATTAGATTTTGGAATCCTTTGGGTGCTTCCATGGAGATGTGATTCAATCAACCATGGGCAAGACCTTTGGCTGGATAATTTCCATGGAGGTGTTGCCCCACCCTGTCAGAGTGGGTCTGAATTAAATTGCTGGAGCACTATGTAAGGGCAGACAGAAGGAGCAAGCTTGCTACAGCCAAGAAGGACACTTTGAAGAAGGCACAGGAGCTGAGAGAGGAGCTGCAGATGACAGACATTTGAAGATGGCTGTTGAAAGCAGACTCTTGCTCTGGAGAAGCTGAGAGGACAAACACCCCCAAGAGCAACTAAGAGTGACATTTTTGAGGAACTACAGCCTAGAGAGGAACGTCCTGGGAGAAAGTCATTTTGAAACCAGAACTTTGGAGCAGACGCCAGCCACAAGCCTTCCCAGGTGACAGAGGTTTTCCGAACTCCATTGGCCATCCTCCAGTGAAGGTACCCAATTGTTGATGCATTACCTTGGACACTTTATGGCCTTAAGACTGTAACTGTGTAACCAAATAATCCCCCTCTTGTAAAAGCCAATCCATTTCTGGTGTTTTGCATCCTGGCAGCATTAGTAAACTAGAACACTTTGTGAGACTTTGTGAAGCTGTACATTTATGATTTGCATTCCAGCAGCATTAGCAAACCAGAACAGTGCCCCCCACCAGGCCAGAGGCAGCCGCATCTTCAGACCTGAAGGGGCTGGCTTCCCCCAGATGCCCTGGACTATGGCACACCTGGGAGAGAGCAGACTCCAGGAAGGGCTGAGGACCCACCTTCCACCAGCTGGGAGGTGTGCTATAGAAAAGGAGGCACTTCTGTCTCCTGTCTGCACTCCGGAGCTCTGGGAATTGAGGGCCTCACCCACTGCCATGGCCACATCACAAAGGGAACGTCCAGGATTGGGGCAGTCCCAGGTCCCCACCCTCACATCTCCCCACCCTAAAAGAGAGATGGGACAATCTTCCACCCAGGATGGGCTACATAATTTGCAGAGTCCAGCACAAAATGTAAATGGGAGGCCCCTTATTCAAAAAACAGAGAAAATAATAGAGTGGTATAGGGGAAACCTGTATTTTATGCATGTTTCTCCTAAAAACCCACAACTTCTTTAATAAAAAAAAAAGCAGGGGAAAAGTGCCATTAAAGGCACTAAAATATAAAACTGTAATATATATATATATATAAAGTTCTTTCCATTCTTCTGTGGTCTCTCTCAACTTATCATGATGTTTTCTAATTTGGTATTGAATGTCGTTCTAAATAAAGAAAACCTAAAAATTTAAATTATTAGCATGGGTTTTACCATTCATCTTTACATTGTACAATGCCAGTTTTAAATGCAGATAAAAGGGCACTGAACTCATATGCAGAATCATTGAAATTATACAACTCGTATCTCATAGCTTGTACATGTATATGTATTTCATTCTTACCAGAACAGTGGGAAAACTGCACAAAACCATCTTCACTGATTTTATTTCACTTCTTGATACATGCATATTCTACCAACACCCTTTACCTTCCTGGAAGGAAAAGAAACTAAGGGTTGCCCTATCTTTCCTTGTCTTTCTATGTCAGCATAAGTGTTTGGCTAGTACAGGGAAGTGATACAAGTAAGAAAAGCTGTGATGGGGCTCCTTGGTCATCTGTTTCTTCGAAGGCCGTTGCTTCTTTGTGCATCTGAAGCAAGTTCTGGTTGGAATGGAAAGCCTGGCCTCCTGGTGCTGACAGTGTGCCTGTTTACTTAGCTATAGACCTAACATACTCACCTTATACAGGCATATCCTGTATTATGCACTTCACTTTATTGTGCTTCGCAGATATTACATTTTTTACAAACTGAAGGTTTGTGGCTACTCTGTGACAAGCAAGTCTAGTGGTGCCATTTTTCCACCGCATGTGCTCACTTCATGTCTGTGTGTCACATTCTAATTAAGGTATGTCCATGGCTTTTTGAGACATGCTATTGCACACTGAGGAGACTACAGTATAAATACAACTTTCAAATGCACTGGGAAACCAAAAAACTCGTATGACTTGCTTTATTAGAATATTCGCCGTGGTCTGGAACCAAGCCCGCCATATTCCCAAGGTACACCTGAACTCTCTTTGGGTCTTGCTGCACTCCCACCCATCGTGGGTCCACCTAGAATTCTGTGTTCCTGGGGCTTCATAAATGCTGTGTGCACTTGGGGCAGCAAGAACCACTGTCCCCGGGACACCCCTGAGTGCGTATCTCCTCTGCTCACACGCCTGCTTCCGTCCCACCACACTTCACTCAACAGAACACAAGTTCAAAGATAGAATTATTTAAAATTTCAACAGATGGCAGAGCATGAAACTCAGAGCCCGGCACCCTGTGCCACCCAGGTTGAATGCCCACGAAGCCTGCCCTGCTGCCATCCCCACCCAGATCAGAAAGAAAACTCCCAGGGAGGATTTTGATTGGCCCAACTCGGGTCCCATGATTTCCCCAACCCAGCTGGTGTCTCCAATTGAAGTGCACTGATTGAGCCACAGGGTAGGGCATTGGTAACTGACAGCCCCACAAGGGGGCTGATTAGTGCTGGACAGACGAGGACTTAAGCCACCACAGTCTTCTGTCCATGGGAACGGTTCAAAGCTGGGACGTCAGTCCAGGCAGGAAAATAGCCTTTACAATGAAAAGGGAGTGGGAAAACCTGAGGGGTTAGCTCAGGCTGTGAGTACTCCAGTCTGGCTGCTCCCCACAAAGGAGACAAGGGCAGTGAGGGCTGGGAAGTGACAGTCACAGCACAGAGGCCTTGAGTACCCTCCATTGGGCTTTACCCCATTCTAATCATGTCATGCCTGCCCACTGCCACCCACCTGCTCCAGCCACAGCCCTGCTCTCCCTGGGCCCTAGGCCTTGGACCTGCTCTTCCCTCTACCTAGAACCTCTTCCCCACCACACCCCTTCTTCTGGCTACTGTACTCGTTCTTTGATTCCTGACATGAATATCACCTCCTCCGAGAAGCCCTCCTTCTGACTCCCAGGCTGTGTCAGGCATCTCCCGTGGACCCTCACAGGCCCTGTGCTTCCTCCATCACTGTCTGATAACTCATCTTCCCCCATCTCTGCAGAGGGCCTGTGTGAGGGCAGGGACTGGCCCCAGCCCCAGCTCCCAACACCTACTGGGCCCTTCATCATGGTCGTTGAGTGACTAGAGGAGTTCACGGGCAGTGGGAGCCCTGGATTGTGCATGAGCTGCTCTCTCACCCAGGGATGAGGGACTAACAGGCATGGCGTTTTCCATTCCTGACCTCACTTTCTACTCCCATCCAACCCAGGAAGGAAGGATTCTTGTCCCCATAACACAGATGAGCAGACAAAAGGTGGAACTCACGTCCTCTTTACTTGCCCTCCACTCCCACACACACACATCCCCGGCCAGCCAGGGTGACCAGCCCCACAGCCTCTCCACCAGGCCTGAGCAGATGTCTTCTTCTCTTGGCCAATCCCTGGGAGAACACAGTTCCAGCTGGGGCCTTTCCCATCTCTTCTCCCTCCCTCTTCTTCCGCTCCCTCCCCACTTCCTTCCTCTCTGCTCTTGGATATTTTCTTTGCAGGAAAGGCCCCAGGTTCCGGGGCAAGGCCCCTTCTGGTCCCACTGTCCAGGCCAGGACACATGCTTCCTCCATCAATCAGCCCCCTCTGCCCTCCCTGGGGGCCAGAAATCAGATCCAGGGCACATGGGGGCCTTGCACAGGGAGCAGCCCAAGGTCATCTTGTCCTTTCCTCTGCCGCTGGCCTTAGCATAGCAGAGACACGCTGAAGCTTATCCTGGAGGCCTGGAGTTGGGGTCCAGGGGACCAGGCCTGGTAGGAGCTTTGTCACTCTGCCTGTGAGCCCACCTTTAGTGAGGGCTTCTTCAGGGCAGGCCCTGAGCCAGGGCCTTTACCTCTGTCAATCCAGAATAGCAGCCAGCCTCTCAAGGCTTATGTGTCGTTTGCACAGCACTCGGCACAAAGCGAGCACTCAGTTAACAGTGGCGATTACTGTTATTATTCTTCCCAAGATCATTATCCTCCGACTGAATCCTCACAACTACCCTGGGGACTGGGTCCAGCTTTTATCCCCATTTTATAGAGAGAAGGAAGTGACTTGCCCAAGCTCCTTCAGTGAGTATCAGAACTGGGGCTCAAGCCCAGATCAGACCAGTGCTCCCCATCGCTGCACTCTTCTGCTGCCATTCATCTACTCCTGGTGATCCCACAAAAAAATTCTTTCCATGTTGTGTCTCAGTTTCCCCAGTCATGCTGGGGGCTGGGGGGTGACATAAGGGCCTATATGTCTAAGGAGACTCACTGACTAGTCCACTGAGTGGAGGCTTACTGAGTGCCGCCTGATGTCAGGCCACAGCTGCGCACAAGATCACAGATCCCACCCTGGCCAAAGACAGGCTACCAGAGTCTAACCTAGATCCCTCTTGCTGTAGCTCCATCCATTTCCCCTATACACAGAGGAAAGGAAACCCCCCAGAGTGGGAGCGGGATAGGGTGCCCCCATTCTTTAAGACTGATAATGATTGGAGAACAGGCCCAAGAAGATGCTGGGAAAAGAGGACTGGAAGCTGGCAGGTGAGCAGAGACAGTAAGGAAATTTTTAAGGGGTCAATTGATGGGGAGCCCATTCCTAAGAGTTTAGGGTCAGGCAGAAGTTGCCTGGGACATAAATGCATCAGCCTACCCTACCCTCACCTTCTGCCAGTAGTACACCCAGATGAAAGCCCAAATTGGTGGGTCCTTGAGTAGAGATTCATTTGTGAGTTCCTCTCTTGGCAGATTCAGTGCTACATCACCGCGCCCCGCCCTCGCTTCTGCTCCCACAACCCTTCCCCTGAGCTTTAGGTCCCAAGCTCCCTAGACAGTGCTCTCCCTTCATCCCAGACCCCAGTTGCTTAGCCCCCCACCCACCCCAGTTCCTCTGCCTAGCCGGGTTTCCTTCTTTCTGGATCGCCCACCATCCCTCCCCCCGCCAGCTAGAAGACGGACCCAATAAAAATGCACTGGCGGGTGGGAGGAGAGAGGTAAGGAATGCACCGGCCCGCGGCCCGCGGGGCGCCCCCACCCCAGCACCCAGGTTGCTGCGCTATTCCGCGGCCACCAGAGGGCGCGCGCCCCCTCCCAGAGCCAAAGCCACCACGGCGGTGGCGGCAGGATTCTGGCCCGGCGGGGCTTGGGGAGAATGCGGGGTAGAAGTGCGGTTACTCCAGGCGGGTCTCCTCAGGAACGCAGTCCCACTCTTGGCGCGGAGTCAGGCTTGGGAAGACGCTAGCCTCAGATGCAACCCCTCGACCCCCACTCCCGCCCCTGCCGCAGCCCCCGCTTCGGCCTCGGGCTCACCGCTCGTGCGCCCCCTCCTGGCCACCGCACGCCTTGCGGCCTGGCTGAGCTCGGGCGGGGCGGGACGGGGCAGAGGGGCGGAGATTTACCGGGAGTAGAAGGGAGTGAGGAGGGGCGAGGTAGAGAGGAAGCGTGGTGGGCAGAAAGGGCTGTACGGGAGTACTGGAAGCTACACTGGATGTACTGGGGAAACGAGCAGGGCACCGAGCAGACAATAGGAGGGTTCTGGGAGTCACTGGGCAGGCACTGAGGGCAGTGGGTGGTCCCTGGGGGATATTAAGGGGCACCCGGCCTAAACTAGGGGGAGAGAGTGATTACTGGGAAGCCCTGAATGGGTAGTTGAAAGTAATGAGTAGGTAGAGGGATACTGGATAACAACTGGCGATACCAAGTGAGTCGGGGGAAGTACTGATAGGCACTGGGAAGATAGTGGGTGAGCACCAGGGCACCGGGTGGGACTGGGGGAGGGGGAGGCACTGGGTGGGTTCTGGAGATCTGGCATGACTGAGAAAGTAGAGAGATATTCAGAGGATTCATGGCAGGTACTGGAGACGTCAGCAGGACTGCTGAGAAGTGGGAGACACTGGGTGGAGACTGGGTGAGCACTGGAAGGCACTGGGCTTGCATTCACACCCTGGACCAGTGTGGCACTTCCAGGCAGCACCTCAGTGCCCCTCACTACTGCTCCTCCAGGTTGAATCACTGTGCCATTTTCACAGCCAGGACTTAGATCACAGATGTCTTTTGGCCAGTCAAGTTCTCCTGCCCTGACCAGGGCTCAATTTCCTGGCTAGAGGTCAAGGAGGGGAGGAGGGGGGTGCACATAAGCAAAGGACAGCACCCTCATATTGTCTACCTCTTGCAGATGCGGAGGGAAGTAAGGACAGTTCAGCCCCTCGACCCTGGAGAAGAAGTCTGGAGTTGTTCCCACCCCATCGCCGGACCCCAGGCCTAAGGAGACCCTTCCTCAGTTCCTCCCTCCAGGCCTCTGCCTCCTGGCCCAGCTTGCTGGCTGCTGGGCCAGGAGGGGCTGCCAGGCTCGGCCTCCTGCCCACTGCGGGGCGCCGGGGGAGGGCGGCGCGCGGCTCGAGATGCCGCGTTGCCATGGAGACGCTGCCGCATCCTGACTGCTCCTGGCAACGGGGTCCCGCAGCCAGGCAGGCGCTCGGCGGGGACCCCAGGGAGCGGGCACGCCAGGCTGCCCACGGTGCCGCTAGACCCCCGGGATATGGACACGGCTCCCCCACCCACAGACACCCCTCACTCACACTCCCATGAGCACACACATGTACCCACGCACTCCAGCTGCAGCAGCCTGGGCTGAACTGCAGCCCGATCCCGCCCTGCAGCCCCCACTCATTAATTCAGCAAACATTTGCCGACGGTCTCGGTGCCAGGCGCGAGCTGGCCACTGCGGCTGCGGCGTCGAGTCACACGGGGACGCAGCACCACCGCCCCCACCCCCACCATCCCCAATCTCACAGCCCGCGGCAGAGGCAGACACAGAAACTGAGATCAATACTGTGGCCCCAACAGCACCCATCCACTGACTGCATGCTAAGCCCTTCTCAAGCAGGGTCTCACCTAAACTGTACAAAGGCAAGGGCAGATGCTGTGAAAACCCCATTTTATAGATGAGAAAACTGGGGCACAAGAGAGGACAGTTATTCACTCGTGGCCACATAGTATAAGTCAGAGCTAGCCTTCTAACTCGGATCTCAACCTGTTCTCCACTCTACCCTTGGGGGGAATTCTCCAAGAGCATAGATCAGGCAGGTCCCAACTCAGCAGGTGAGACAGCAGCAGGCAGGATTTCAGACTAGAGCTGTGTCTTGGGAGAAATGCAACTCTGTCAGGCACAGGAAGGAGAAGGCATCCTCTGCTGAAAAAACAGACTGCAAAGGCCTAGAGAATTTCAAGTGGCAGGCAAGGTGTGAGGCAGAGGAAGGCAGAAGACGCGCTTGGAAAGCTGCTTGTAGGCCAGCCTTGGAGGCCCCAGTATGCCAGGCCAAGGGGACTGGGCACCATTCACAAAGCAAGGGAGGGTGTGAACTGTTTTGGCACCAAGTGGGGGTGGGCCAGCCTGGAGGGGGTGAAGCTGAGGCTGAAGGACTGGAGAAGGGGCTCTAGTCATTTTCCCAGTGAGGAACAAGTGAGCCCAGCCCTGGCAGTGGGGTCCAGAGAGAGAGCAGGACACATCCTTCTCACCTTCCCAAGCAAAGATCCTCCCTGCCTGAATCAGGAGACTCAGAGAGCTACACGCATGACAAGGTGGAGGCCCCAGGGAGAGCCAGGGCCTAAGGACGGTGAGCGCAGCAAATAGGGACATGCTTCAGAGTGACATGAGGAAAGACCAGGCTAGACTCCTGGAAGGACTTTCGAGACAAATGGACTTGAGGTACTGAGAGAGGCCAGGGAATCCTGGAGAAGAAAAGAGCTCCTCACATATCTCACACATCTGGGCAGGGATGTAAACAAGATGTCCCTTCCAGACCCCTCCTGCCAGAGTTATTCCTCACTGGCCACTACCCTGCAAAGCCTGTCCAGGGCACCCCTCCAAGGAGGCTGGGCATCCAGCCCCTAACCACCCCCCATCAAGGTTAGCCTAATTTTTCCCCTTGCACGGATTCAGGTCATTGCTCCCTGTCCTCTCTCCAAGGCGCCGCGGAATGTGACTAATTCCCTCCCTTCATTTGTGGGTCCTGTTACCTGGTAAGTATTTATAGCGCCACAGCCTCCCTCCCCAGTGACTCAACTCAGCTGCTCTCCCCCCAGGCCATTTCTCTCTCCCATTCAGCCAACCTTTGCCTCCCGTCTATGCTGCTACAGCTCTCCCCACTCCCCCACTCCTGCAGCCCCCCACCCCACCCCCAACCCCTGCCACGCAATTCCCCTCCCCTCTCAGGAAGGGGGGCTCGCTCTGGCTGGGCAGGAGCTGACCCCAGTGGCCTTCGGAGTGGAGTGTTTTCCGCAAGGAGAATGCCCCTTCCCCTATTGGACACCCCAACTGTCTGACCCTTCTGTGACCTCACCACGCAGGCTGGTGCCTATGCTAACAATAGGTAACCAGGCTTTCTGTGAGCCAGGTATTTTTATTGCCCCTTGGTTTGCAGATAAGGAAACTGAGGCTCAGAATGGCCAAATGACCTAGGTCTTCATAGCTGGGGTGGGGTCTCCTGCACAGCCACCTCTGGAGCCCTGCCCTGACGTGTGGGAACAGGGCCAGACAAGCAGGCCTGGGGGGGCTGAGGGCTGTGGGGTGACCAGAAGATGTCTGACCAAAGCACATCTCCAAAAGTCAGCAGTGTCCCTACCAGCCACAAGCCATGGCTGATCTATCAAGGAGTTGACAAGGAATGGCATCAAGTGGAGGCCACTGGGTCACAGACATCTCTCCTCCAGGCAGGGGTTACTCAGGAGTGGTGCATGGAGAGGGGGGTGGAAGTGCACCTCTGGCAAAAGACAGAGAAGAAGGGGAGCCCTGTCTTCACCAAGAATGAGTGAAGAGAAACTGCAGCAGAAGGGTGGAAAATAGGACACCATGAAGGACTTACAGGCGTGGATGGCTGGGAGCAGGGACCAGCTGCCCTTTCACATCCAGTCTCACAACTGTCTGAGGCTCCTTTCTACTCTGGGAAGACTGAGACCCTGCGAGAAGAAACTGGCTCAGCATTGCCCAGACCTTCTGCCCAGCAATTCTACAATTCTGGGGTCAGTGGCTTCGACACAACCTTGGAGACAGGAGGCGGCTGTCCTTGTCCTCACAAGCTTGGTGACCTTGAGCGAGCGACTTCACCTCTTTGAGACTCGATTCCCCCTCTGTAGAGCTGGGCTGACATCACACCTCAGTCACAGGTGGCCCTGAGGACTGTGACAGGAAGCAGGCAGCGTCCTGAGTGCCAGGCCTAGCCCATGGCAGGTGCTTCATAAACGTTGGCAGTTAAGCCTGTGGTTTGTTTATTTCCCCTGCTTCTTTCTTTTTGCTCCAATCTGAGCAAAGGGGCCACATCTCTTCCCTGAGATGGTGTTTCCACCATCAGCCTCACATCAGCCATCCTTGGGACCAGATCCCAGGGGGCAGCTGCTGTTTTCATCTACTTTATCTTCAGTGTATCACCTTCTTGGCTGCAGCCCCATCACACACCCAGGCTTTGGGTTCTTGTTTGGGGGACCATCCCCCTCCATACTGCCACAAAGGTGGACCACAGGTCCCCCAAAAGCCACATTGGGGGAGACAACCTGGGTCCAAAAGTCCCCCATTGTACCCCCTGTCCACTACCCCCCACCATGGGGTGCCAGGAGCCAGCATGGAAGAAGAAAGACATACATTCCTGCTTCGGGGAGCCAGGGCAGCAGCAGCCCAGCTATCTCCTTTGAGGGGGATGCCAGGGACAGTGCCAGGCCCTCGGACTTTCCTGGCAGCTCAACTCAGGGGCTGAGCATGGCAGCCCCAGGAGCCAGATTAGGGGGTGGGTTTAGGAGGGAGTGGACAACGTGGGGAGGCTGGGGCTGGACCCTCACAGAATAGGAAGGGGTGGTGGGAGGAGGCTGTGAAGGCCTCTGTAGGCACACCTGTGAGCACCCCTGTGCGTCTCCACCATCCTGGGAGGGAGGGCGCCCCACCCAGTTTACAAGTACAGACTCAGAGAGGTCCCTCAACTGCCAAAGACCAAGCAATGCCTGCTCTGATGTCCACAATTCCTGACCCTCATGTCTGGAGTGCACAGCCAGGCCCAGGGCTTGGGTAGAGGGCATCGAAGCAGTCAGCAAACGCTGTCTATGCTGGCAGATGGAGGGTGGGGCCAGGCCTTGCAGGATGTTGGGGACAGAAGGTCAGGGAGCAGGGCAGTGGAAGTGATGCCTTCTGGGCAAATTCTTCAGCAAGGTGGAGTGATGGGATACAGCCTGGGACTGACCATCAGAGCTCACCTGTGTGTCCTTAGGCAAATCACAGCCTCTCTCTGGGCCTCAGTTTCCCCAGTCATGCTATCACAACTCTGAGCTTCCATGTTCTCCCTGCTACCTCTGAGCCAGGCCTCCCTATGCATCCCAGCAGGGCCAAGCAACTGAGGGGCCAGAGAGGGGTCTGCACCCTCCCCAACCATGGGCACACAGGGTCTTCGTTGAAGAAACACGGTGTATACAAATAATTAAACGGAAAAATTGGAGTGATTAGGGCAGATGATTATTGTCAAATTATGATTTATCTTGTAGTGGAATTAGTATTCCCCCAAAGGGCCCGGCATGGCGCGGCGCCCGCCACGGCCCGTGATTAATCGCCGTCTCCAGAAGGTCACCTCCAGCCACTGCAGATTAACTCAGTGGGGAAACTTCTTTCCGTAATTCAAGCTGTTGTTCCCACAACCTGTCATCCGCCGCGGAAAGGACGATTTCGTCAGGGAGCCCAGGGCGGGGGCCGGCCCACTCCCCCAGCCCCTCCCGGCTGTGGACATGATGTATGGTGCATCCCGACACGGGTGACCGCGAGGGGGGTGAGCGTTCACCATGGGGTGGGCAGCAGGAGGCAGGAGCAGAGGAAGCGTGGAGGGGGGACCACGGTGCCGCCGCCAAGCAGAAGTAGGCTGTGAAGGGAGAGCAAGCACACTGGCGGTGGCAATTAGAAAGGAAATTGGATTTTTCAGCGTCCAAAGGCAGCTGGGATCTGCCGTGTGCAGTGCAACCACTTCCCCCTTCCCCCAAACCACATAAGCACCCAGTTCCAGCCAGGCAGGGACTCCCCAGGAAAGAATGGAGGATTGGGGCACAATGGGCTGATGGAGGCTGCAGAATCAGACCTGGGGCAGGGGGCGGAGTTCGGATCCCTAAGTCTCCCCTTCAGTACCATCTTGAGCATGGAGTCAGGGGAAGACATGACTCAAGGAGGTCCCCATCAGTTGGGCAGAAAGAATCTGGTCAGACCTGAGGCTGGCACTGCAGAGCCCCCCAGCGGCAGGAAGTGGCCCCTGGCAAGAACAGCTTTCTTGACCTGAGAGCCAGAACCAAGATCCCATTTCCGCAGCAGGAGACACTGCCAATGCCACATGCCCACATCACCTGGGGATGCTAATCATAGCCACTCTGCGTCTAGCAGCCCAGACTAGGTCTGGGAGGGGGATTTAGGATCCTGTATTCCTACGCATGGAGAACAGCAGGTTCAGAGTCCCCCAACCCTGCCTCCTCATCCCAGACTCTGCCCATCCCTTGTTTCCTGAGTGAAGGAATAAATGCCTTCTCTCACTATCTTATTTACCCTCTCTCCAGCCCTGCAGGGGAGATATCTTGTGGCCATAGTACAAAGGAGGAAGCTGAGGCTGGGTGGTGATGTTGCCCCTGGCTCCCCAATACCCTCAAGATTACCTCAGAGTTCCTTCAAGCCTCTGCCCTTTTGGGGTCCAGCAGCCCTTTCCAGCCCAGCCCTTCTGCTGTCCCTCCCCCCACCCCGGGCCCCACATCCAGGCCCACAGACACACTCACTGTGCACTGTTCTTTCAGGCCTCCAGGCTTCACACATTCCTGAAATGTACTTCCTGCCCCCCACCCCCATCCCATGAACTTCTGTTCATTCTTCTCAATCCAGCTCATTTGTCCCTCCATGAAGAGGTGCTCCCAGGTCCACTGGGAGCCCCACCCATGCAAGCATGATCACCCTGTGCGGGAACTGTGCTCTCCCTGGCCTCCCCCACCAGACTGAGCACTCTTTGTGGGCCTTCTACATTTGCTTCCCAGGGGCCAGCGCAGCCCCAACCCCAGTAGGGAGTAGGTACTCAGAAAACCATTTGCAAGGTGCCAAGGGCTTGGACGCTCCACTCTCCACTCCCCCCATTCCCCCAAACCCCACTTGCTGGAGTCCAGACCTGGTGGGAGGGAGGGGAGCTAGAGGACAGAGGAGGGGCCCCTTGCTTGGCTGGCACCCTCGTTCGTGGTCCAGAGGCCCATTTTTAGATGGGAACAGAAGCATGTATTATGCATACCATGGTTTATTCAGAACAGTCTTGGGTCTGAGATATTTAGAGTTGTGAAGACCCAGGACTATTTGGGAGAGAAAATGTATTTCTCTCCCTCATAGGAGTTGGGGGTGGGGGAACAACTCACTCCAAAATCCTTGGGACTAAACACTGGCATTTTCTGGGGAGGGAGGGGGCGTCTATCCTCTGCTGGAACTGCTCAGCAGACACCACCACCACCATCCCTCTCGTCTTTGGCTGAGAGTGATAATAAAAACTCCCATTTATACTGCATCTTACATTCAAAACGCCCTTCGCTGCATTCACTCACCCACTCTTCCAAGACAAGCCGAGGCAAGACTATTGTTAACCCCATTTTACAGATGAAGAAGCAAAATGGGTGGGTGGGTGGGATGGGTGACTTGCCCAAGGCCACCTGCTATAGGCAGTGGAGGTGTCTGTGAGTCTGGGGAGGAAGAATCTGATCCCCCTCCCCACCCAGCGGAATCTGTGAAACTCCAGAAGGAGCCTTCACCCCAGAGCCCAGGGTGGGAAGAAGGCAGATGGCTCTGGCAGAGACCCTCCAGGGAAGGGCCTACTTCCTGTGGGCTCTGGGTCTTCAGGCCTGGTTCAAATTCCAGCCATGCCCTCACTAGCCATGGAAACTTTTACCTCTCTGTGCCTCTGTTTCCTCATCTGTAAAATGAGTTCCAACCTTGGGGCCTGCTGTGAGACTAAAATGAGGCAGGGGCCTGGCAAACGGTTAAGGGTCCAATAGGTGTGAGCTATGCTTGTTTTTGCATTTTATAGTGTTCGCCATCTCACTCACCTCTTGGGGAGAGGGGAGGCACTGATCGCTTCCCCATTTCCCAGAGGAGGAAACTGAGTCAGAAGGCACCTTCCAGCAAGCAGAAACATCACCAGATAAATCATCCAGAAGACCAACCGAGACTCTGTCACTCCCCTCTCAAGAACCCTGCGTCGTTCCCTGCCCAAACGCCTAGCCAGAAGAATCCTGCGAGGCCAGATTCTTCCCTATTCCTAAAACACTGCCGGCTCCTGCCTCCCAGTCTTTGCCCAAGCTATTTCCTCCTCCTAAAATGCCAGTTCTCGACTAGTTTCAGGTTTGTACCTAAATCTTTAGAGGCTCCGCTGAAAGGCCACGCCCTCCAGGAAGCCTCCCCCGACTTCAGCCCACAGGGGCCCGGGGTCCAGCCAACAGCTCAGCCGAGTCCTCCCAGGTGCTCTCCGAACCCTCTCTCGGCCCGGGCGCGGCCTCTCGGTTAGACCCTGGGCGTTTGGCGGGACACGCGGAGGGTGCCCCTACCCTGGGGGGCGCAGTCGGCTCTCCCACCCCACTCTCTCCAGCGCCGCGGCCCAGTCTTTGATCCGGCGGCCTTAGCGCCCCAAACCTGATTGGCATCGAATTACGCCGCGCGGCGGAGGGAGATAATGGCGGGAGGCGCGGCAGACATGAAAGGGGGGGGTGGCGCAGCGGCAGTCCGGGCCGTTGTTAATGACCCAATAAAAAGGAAGAGGGGGGAGAAAGAACCCTCCCTTCCATCCCCGCCCCCAAGACAGCGACCGGTGTACACAAAGCCGCCGCCGACTCGGAAATTACCGCGGCTCAGCCCAGCGCAGCGTGACTGGAAAAGGGGGAGGCTCACCTGGCGGGGCGCGGGGGGGAGGCGCACATCACGGAGACCCTCAGAAACGCGGACACACAGTCACACACACAGCCACAGCCACACACACATCACCCAGGTGTGCACATATTGATCCTGTCTTTATTTAATATTTTGATTTTTTCATCGTGGATTTTCTTTTTTACATTAGTTGTTTTAAAAAAATTTCTCTTGATTTACTGAGTTTGGTGTTTTGTTGTAGTTTGGAGCCCCCTTAAATTTTGTGCCCACCCTACTCCTGGCCCTGACACACAGTCATCAGGACAGCATCATTCAGTCACACACACACACACACAAACACTGCCTCACCTACAAGCACTTGCAGAGACGGACACGGAGCCACACGGACACACACACCCGGAAGAGCCTGCAGAGATGCTCACACAGAGACACACCCCGGAGCAAGGAAAGAGATACACACAGTGAGCCAAAGGGGAAGGAACCTCACAAAGACAGACCCAGGCCATGCAGAGAGGGGTACACAGCTTGATAAACCCTTAGATCTACAGACAGTCACACAGAAACATGCAGAGATACACAGAGACAAACACAAACCCACACACCATCCCAAAGACCAACACCCAGGCCTGGGTCATAGAAGCACACAGTGACACACATATACATCCAAGCACAAATCCCCACCCCAACAGAGTCTCTGGGACAAGCCCCATACCCCCAAGGCCACCCCTTTCACACCCTCATCAGTGAGGTCAGGAGGGCGAAGGGCTGGGTTGACACACAGCAGAGATGAGGTGGGGTCACTGGGCTACAGGGCACAGAGGAGAGGATATGGTGGTGAGGGAAAGGGGGGTGGTGGCATGTAGCTGTCTTGAATCCACTTGGCTGGGGCAGATGGCTTTAAATTGTCAGAATCTCAGTTTTATTCATCTCTAAAATAGGATTCAACACCCCCCCCCATGGGATTGTCTGAGGCTCAATAGACAAGTACTAAATGTTGACTGACATTATCATGCATTTTCATGTGCACTCCCTTGGGGGCAGTCCTCATGTACCCAATCCACATGCACTTCCTCCTGGCCACCTCTCTTGGCTCTCAACTCTTTACTGCCAGGAAGGTCTCTTGATTCTAATCTGTGTCCCTCTTGCTGTAATCTAAACCCAAATCTGGGAAAGGGGTGGGCTAGCCCCCCCAGGGAGCATCTTCCACTCCAGCAGGCAGCCACCAGAGCACCAGGAATCCTGGGGGCCAGGTGGGGCTCTGTCTGGGGTCAAGTTAGGTATGCCTTGCCCTGCTGTCTGGGTTCATGCCCGGCTCCACCTTGAACCAGCTGTATGTCCTTGGGAAAGGACTTCGCCTCTCTGGGCCTTGGTTGCCTTCACTGTCAGACGGGTTAACAGCATCGCAGTCACCAGCAGTGACTGCTGGGAAAATGAAATAGCCCTCAAGCTGAGTTCAGGGTTCACTTCCCACCACCACTACCACCACCAAGCCAAAGGTCCTCCCTGCAGCTCCTTTTTAGGTGGACAAGAGGACTTGATGAAGCAAACCTCAAGGCCTAATTAATGCAACTAATCATGGGCCCAGCCACACTGGCCATGAGGACATCTGGGAAGGAGAGTCACAGTCAGTTCAGTTACTCAAAAGGATAGAGAGGCAGGAAATAATATTCTCAGTGGCTTCCCCCTCTCCCATAGCACTGAACCTGAGGCTCTCCCAGCCCCAGCTGACCAGAGCTCATTGGGGAAGTCCCTTCTCCTGTAAATCAAGTTTCTCCTGCTGCAGTTCAGGAGCTCTGCAGTCAGGATTCTGGCCATCCCTAGCCAGGCAGGTAGTAAGGCTGTGATTGGCCTCCCCTGCTGGTATGTTACACTGGGTTTGCTAGTAGGGTGAGTAGATTGAGGCATAAGCCTCTCAGAACCCAGCGTCTGGTCTGGGAGAAAAGCAAGAATAAAGAAAAGAGCTGGTGGCAAGGAGGGAAAGGCCTCCATCTTCCTCGAAGGGGCCTATGTGTGTGACCTTATGTCAGGGCGGGGAGGGGGGGCAGCCAAGGGCTCTGGCCAGGGCTGCAGCAGGAGGGGGCAGCCCGCGCAGGCAGGGGCGCTGCCGCGTTATAAATCACCCTCGACTCAATTAGAGCCTGTGAAAGGTTGTGCACACCCAGCAGAAAGCACTGCGCTTGGCGGGCAGCCAGCTCCCTGCGGGGGGCGGGGGCTGGAGAGCTGGTGTGCATCTATGTGTGTGTGTACGTATGCATGTGTGTGTCTGTGTGCCTTACTGTGAAAATGTGCTTTTGTGGGTCTCTGTGTGTCTGTATGTACCTGTTTGTGTCTCTCTGTTCTGTGTGCATGTTAGGGATGGGGAGAGTGTTTCCACCTGTGTATTCTTATGTATACTTACCTGTCCTTGTGTGTTTGTCCCTGGGTGTGTCTGTATGTACCTGTTTGTATGTATATGTGCTGTGTGTGTGTGTGTGTTGGTGTGAGTGGCCTCATACCTGTATGCACTTGAGTGTGAATGTGTGATTACATCTCTGCCCTGCTTTGTCTCTGGGTATGTCTCCTTGTCTGTGTGCACCTGGGTATAAGTGTGCACGTTTGTAACTGTTGTGTGCATGGGCCCAGGTCTGCCTCTGCCTGGTGATGGGTTGAGCTGAATGTGGGGGTAGGGCGATGTGTTCTTGTATGTGGGGAGAGCTCTGTGTATTTAGGGGGAGGCAAAAACAGATACAGATGGATGGAATTTAGGGCAGGCAGAGAGAAAGTGAGAGCCAGTACTGGCCAGCAGGGAGAGGTTGTGACAAGTAGGTGAACCAAGTTCAGAGGCCTACCAAGACCCACTACCTTCACCTCTGGGAGGAGAGGCTAGGCACCAGTCATGGCTGCCCTAGGGTGGCCCTGGAGCACACCTGGAGTTCATTCCTTCCTCCCTAATAATTTATAATGTAATTTATAATGGTGATGATGCTTTCCGAGCTTGGCTCTGGGCTATATCCTACAGCTGGATTATCTCACTGACCGCTCAGAGGCACACTATGAAATATCTACTAGTTTAGTTCCCACTTTGCAGATATGGAAACTGAGGCTCACTGACTTGTCTACATCTAATAAGTAGTAGAGCCCAAGTCTGAACCTGATTTGTCAAATTCCAAAGGTCTTACCACATTCATTACTGCCTCCCCTGGGTTCCCAGCAGGTGGAGGTGGAGGGCAGTGGTTCTGTGTGAGTGCGTGGGTAAGCCTCCCCACCAACCAGAGTGCTCTCTAACTTCAGCCTGCTGTGCTCCCAGTGTCCAGCACATAGGAGATGCCAAAGAAATACATGTTGGTTGGATGGAGTAAGGGGAGCCAAGTCACCCTGTCCTGCCCTTAAGTTAAGAGAAGCTGGAAGAAGGAGAAGTGTGGAGTGGTGTGGGGGATGAGGGTGGGGTGTGCCTGTGAGCCCCTCCATGGTTACTGCCCACCTCTACCTCCCTCCAAGCTAGGAAGTGCTGCCCTGGACCCTGAGGGAGAGCCAGGGATGGGGGCTTAGGGTTTCTGAGAGCCAAGCTGGGCCCTACCTCAGGCCTTCACCCACACCCAGTGGCGGGGGGTGTGCCTGGATGTATCTCTAGATCAGCACCAGGGACCCACTTGTCCCTCTTCTACCCAAGCCACAGACAAAGGCTTCCAGATCATCTCATTCCTCCGAACATACTTGGAAACCCAAATCAGGAGCCCCATGGGGAGAAGCCTGAAGGCACCATCAGGAACCAGTTTAGAGCCCCTGATTCAGTTTCCCCTATCTACACTAAAACTTCACTGAGCAGTATGGGAGATCTAAATCCCTCAGTACCAGGTTCCCCTTGCACAGCCTAGAGAACCCAGGCACTAATATGGTCCCCAGGCCCCCTATCCAGCAGACTGCCCCTCCATGGAGGATGGAATGCAAATCCAGAATAGGTTTCAGCTCCTCTCCTGACCTTGATACCTCAACCCTGCAGGGGTCCAACTTCCTCAGCCTCCTGGGGGATCCCTTCCCTGAGCCACCATCTCATTAGTGACCATATTCTGCCACCACCACTGCCCAGGTGCCAGGGGTAACAGGGGGCTGGGCCTTCCCCAGGGCAGCCCCCAGGAGGAAACCTAGCCATATGGCAAACCTTCACCCTGCCACATGTGCAGGCCTCTGTAGGCCCCACATCTGGAACCATTTCAGGCAGGAGAAACACAGGGCTAAACTGCCCCTCCTTTGATGCTGGGGAAGGGTCATGCCCTTTGGGAGGTCGGGGGTCACAATGCATGGATGACAATCCTCCTGAGGCTAGAAAAATGGGAGGAGGGAAGAGCAGGAAGGGCAGGGCTGACGGGGTCACCATGGCACTGAGGTACTTGTTTCATGGCATAAGGACCCCAAGGAGGAGCAGCTGCTCCAACCTGTAGGATCGGAGGACTCTAGAAAGGATCTCAGGCCTGGAGGATGAACAGTATTTGAGTTCTGCAGGAAACAGCAGCCCCAAGCTTCACTCTCACTAAGCCTCAGTTTCCCCAATGATAAAATGAGGATGGTGTTTCCCACACCGGATTCTGGGGAGGATCCAAGGTGAGAGAAAGTGTTATCACAGGGCCAGCAAATCAACAATGCTCAGGACAGGCAGAGGCTGCTGCTTCTGTTGTTATTATAGCATTATTTTGTTTAAAACATCTGTTTTCCACCACAGCTTACCATTCACCTGAGACAAGTGAAAGCACTCAAAACAGTCAGGGAGTGTGGAATTGGCTACAGAACATTGGGAGGGGAAGATCCCAGAGGGCTGGACAGTCAGGAAGAACTTAACTTCCCAGAGAAAGTAGCCTGAGGACGAACTTTAGAGATGGAAGAGTTGGGCAAGGCAGAGTGTTGGGGAAGGGGGGAGATGAGGAGGTTGCACAGAGGAGCTTGAGCAAAGTACAGAAGCAGGAGGAAGCCCTTTCTACAGGTCAGGAGCACCTGTGTGAAGAGCAGAGAGCAGCCGGCTGGGGTAGGGTGGGTGGGTGAGCTGGCCTGACCGACCATGGGGAGGGGAATGAAGGGGAGACCCCAGTTCCTAATAGCCACCTCTCTGGAAGGACTCTGCCCTGAGGCCTTACTGCACTGCATGAGTGGCTCTGCAGGAGACCACTGGCGCCCACCCAGATCTGTTCCCTCTACCCAGGGCTCCAAGAAATCAGGTGACTGCTCTCTCTTCTCTTTATTTATTCTCCTGTTTTTTTCCCCCATTCCCTTTTCTAGAGACGGTAATTATTCAGATCATTGCGGTGATTTACTCCGCAATCAGAGCCGCTCGATGCGGTGGCCGCGGAGCCGAGACAGACGAGCATCGCCAAAGAGGACGAGGCCCGGGGCTCAGCCCCCCTCTCTCCCACTCGCCCGGCCTTTGTTCTCTTGGAGGTCTGCACCCGCGCTGCCGGGCGGGCAGTGGGGGCGTCCGCCCACGTGGACACAGCAGCAAGCTCCGGGTCTAGGGAGAGAGTGTGCACACGTGTGTGTCCGAGAAGGGGGTTTAGCGTTTTGTGTGCCCCTGGGTGCCTGGCTTAGAGTGGTAGTGTACTTGCGTGCATGAGGGGTAGGGGTGGCGTGTACCAACGCATGAGCATTGTGGTCAGGTGTGTAATCGGAATGTGTGAACCTGTGGGATTACCGGAGGTACATCAGTCTCGCCAGGCTTGTTCGCAAGTGCAACGGCCAGGTGCCCAAATAGTGCCAAATAGTGTATTTTAGGCATCTAGTGGGAAGGAGGGTTGGAGCTCCTGTGCTGAAAGCTGGCTGGGGTGACCACGGTGATCACGGTTTTGCACTAGCTTGGTCTCTCTGGCCGTGGGGGTGGGGGTGGGAGTGGGGTGGAGAGGGGTGGTCAGCTTCTACCCAATGCCGAGTCCTCCTGAGTCAGTGCTGGGACTCCAGGGGTCACGAGGATACAGGTGTGGTTGTGTTCACAGGCGTGTGTACATAAGTGTGCCCGCAGGCCTTCGTCCCTCTCCTACCCACGGACTGCCGCGGTGACGGTGACCTCATTACAGCCTCCGCAAAGGCCCCTTGAAATCCCTGCGCCGTCGCGTTTGGCTGCTCTAAGTGATGGGAACGGCCTGCGCTTCTTGATCAATCGCTTAAAATTCAGGGTCGGCTCGCTTGCCGGAGAGGGCTGCCTGCCAGCCCCGCGCACCGCGCTCCGCCGCCTTCCCCCACCCCCTCTTTGCCGGGGAGGGGGGGGCGGGGGGACGCGATGCTGTCGTATTGGAAAACATCCCCACGCTGGCTGGGGGGCCCGGTGGGGCCAGCGCTGGAAGCCGTTCCACTCGAGCAGATGGCTGTGAAACTTTGGCGGCGAGATAAATTGGGTCTGACGACGTGAGGCCGACACACAGATGGGAGGGATTCTCACGCCGGCCCCCACGTCCGGCCCGGCCGTGGGCAGGGCCGGCGCCATTCAGAGCCCCCTTTGGCACCTGTCTGGCCAGCGAAAGCCTTTGGGAGGCCACCCATCCGCCAGTAGTCTCCCGCTTCGAAGGCACCCTTCATCACGCTCCTTCAGGCCCCATATCTCCCCAGAGACGAGCTCAGAGGGAGGAGTAGCCCCTAGGCCCCGCCTGGTCACCTCCGCCAAGCTGGCAGCTGGGCTTTCCCCCTCCTCTGCCATCCGCAGAGGCCTGAAGCGTGAAGGTTAACAGCTGGGGGGAGGCTGCGTCTCCCTCCCTCACCCCGTCTCTGCTGCAGCCCCGCCCACCCGCCAGCCCTGGGGATGTCGTAAACAGGGCTGTGAGGTGTGGAGAGAAGGGGGGGAGGGGGTTGCAGGGAGGGAGAGACGAGAGAGCCAGATAGACAAAGAGAGCGAGCGAAAATGAGCAAGAGGCGAGGAGAGACCTAAGCAGAGGCCGAGGTCAGAGACAGGCAGAGAAAGAAATGGAGACGGCGATGTCGAGATAGAGACAGATACCCACAGAGGGAGGAGAAGCCGGGAGGGGACTGCAGAAAGGAGACACATAATAAGAGTGGGAGGAAGGCGAAGCATAGGGCAAGGGGACCAGCTACCAACAGAGATACAGCCGAGATAATCGGCTGCGAGCGACTGCGGTAGGTGGGGACAAAGAGGAGGTTGGAAGCCAGAGAGCAGCCCTGGAAGACTCCCTCCTCCGCGATGAGGGCCGCAGCCCAGACCGAGGGAGGGTCGTTGCTCCTGGCTGAGAGCTTGACCCCTGCGCCACTTCCCCGCCTGTGGGGGGCTGCATGTCCATCACTCTGCCGCAGAGCAGGCCCTGTCGAGTAGCCTCCCCCGCATATCAGTCCAGCGGGCATATATAGATCGGACCCAGCCAAGCTCGATACCCGCGGCCTGCAGCCAGCTCTGCAGCGGTCCGGAAAGGGGGAGGAGAGAAGACTCCCCGGGCCGCCCCGGCGGAGCTTCTGTGCCAAAACAACCCCCGAGGCCTGGGGCCGGAGCTGCGTACTCGCCCCCGCCTGTCCTTGTGCGGCCCTTACTTGGCAAGCCAGGCCTCCTGCAGCCGGGGGATCGCCCGGGTGACCCCCCGGCCCCGCCTCCTGCACGGCGCGCGAGGCCAGAGGGAAAATCTTCCCTGAGTTGATGAAGTTGAAGTTTCGTAAAGGGAGTGAAGAAGACAGCCAATCAGCGGGCCCTTATTTACATGGGCACTCTGATTGGCTCTCGCTGTGGCTCTTTAGAATGTTACTTTGAAACATTAAGAAAACCAAGAGAAAAATCCCACCAGAGAGGGAGGAGGGAGGCTCAGACTAAAGGGTCTCCAAGTCAAGATCTGAAGGGAGATGGGGAGCTTAAGACATGGTGTCTCCCAACCCTCCTGATACAGATGACCAACCTGAGGCCTGCGAGACAGAGAGATGGAGCTTGGCTTGAACCCAGGCGCCAGGTTCGGCCCAGCGACCTAATGTGCCCACCTTCCAATGCCCAGATGCTATGGTCAGGGGTCAGTTCAGACTAGGGAGACGGTGCTTAGTTTAGGCAGACTGCAAAGAGACATCCAATGCCAAGAGAGGGGCTGGTCTGCCCTAGGGGAGGTCTCAGAGTCTTGTCTGTGGCAGGAAAAGTGGGTCTGGTTCCCCACCGCAAGTTCTGCAAGCCTGCAAATAATGAGGCTTCAGAGGTAGGTCCAGCTGGTTACCCGGCTGACCCCCATGCCAACCTGACCTTGAAATTAGTTTCCCTTGACAACCAGCTGGCACACATGAACGTATGTATGGAGCCCCAGTGTCAGGCAGAGGTCTCAGGGGCACAGAAGGGCGCATTTGCTCTGTGCAGCAAGTGGGGGCCAGGCCACCCCAGCAGCCTCACACTGCCCCTCATCCACAATCCTGGGTCCAGCAGGGCCTGAGTCACTCTTGGGGGTGGGGGAGGGGTCTGGATATTGGCAGCTAGGAGCAGAGAACCAGTTTCTGTCATGAGGCCTCCGCCCTGCCCTCCCCTGCTGAGCTGGCGCCTCCTGCCCATGCTGGGAAAGGGGTCCCCTGGGGTTTCCATTTGAAAATCTGAAAATCCAGCCCAGCTTCCCAGCCCACACCCCTCCTGGGGCCCAGCACAGATGACTCAGGCCTGGGGTGGGGGGAGAGTGTCTAAGGGTGGAAGGAGGGTGGGTACTGAATCTCTGACTGAAGCTGAAGACTCTACCATCTGCCTGTGGCAAATTGGGAAACAGGTGGGAAAATTCACTTTAGTGGGGTTCTAACCCTGCCCCAATTCTTTCCCAGTGACATAGCCTGGAGACCCCGCCCTGTCATCCAACTCCAAACAGGGTTCACCTAGAGCCTGACCGTGTGTGAAGGAGAGGTTGTGCCTACATGTCCTTGTGTGGGAGCAGCTACCCGTGATGGACTGTGCACTCACCCCGTGGGACCTGATGGACAGCTAGCACCAAGTGCTGGGGCAAATACATCTTGTTTGCAGAAGGGGCAACAACTCCACAGCCAGTGCCCAGACATCTGCCACCTGCCAATCCCCAGAGTTCAGCCTGCTGATGAGCCAAACTTGCTGTGTGACTTTGGGCACAACCTGCAACCTCTCTGCATCTCAGCCTTCTCTGTAAAGACATGCTCTCCTGGAAACACCATTACCATGGAGGCAGCTGCAGAGAAATCCTAGAGGCAGGGGCAGGTCCAAGAGGGGATTGGGAGGGCCTTCTCAGAGGCCCAGCTGGTTCAGCCTGTGGTCCCGGGAGCCAAGTGGGGCAGGGACGAGACTGCCAAGTCCCATGGTTCTCACCAATTCCCAGAATCTCATATCTCTACCTTCCTCCCTGCCCACCTCATAATAGCAGGAGGCTGGGCAAGTTTCTGGGACAGGTGTTAGGAGCTGTGTGTGCATGCGTGTGTGTTTGTGACTCCCCCCACCCCACCGCTGCCGCCATCTCACTCTGAGAAGCTGAGATAATCCCCCTGCCATCTGTCTTGTGTTGCTAACCCGTTCAGCCGGACAGCTGCCCGGGCCACAGGCTCTGTGGGAGGGCGGGTGCGGGGGAGTGAGGGGCGCTGGGAGAGCTAGCCAGCCCTGAGGACAGGGCAGCAGGGACTGGATTCTCTTGCCACAGAGCACCCCTGCCTGGCTGGCTCTACAAAGGCAGAAAGTGAGGCCAGAGCGGGCTCAGGACAAGTCCCGGCTTCTGGGGAGGGCATGGGGGATGGAGTCATCTCACCTTTCTCTTGCCTCTGGCAGGCCAATGTCCAGACCTCCAACTAGACAACTCCCCAAAGCCAGGAGGAAAAGGCAGGCTCACAGAATATTTACTAATGCTTAGTCCCTGCACCCCAGTACCTCATGACCACCATCATCCCCATTGTCTGATGAAGAAACTGAGGCTTAGGGTAGAAAATGATTGGTCCTAGCTCACCCAGTGAGTGGAGGAGCTGGGACTTGAACCCAGGCAACTGGGCCTTAAAGCCAGGTATCAGGTTCCAGAAGCCCTTGTCTCTCTTGCCTCCCCTACCTATAGCCCTCCCTGCATGGGGCTCTGCGGTTCTACCCCAGCAGCATGGTCTTGACAGCCAGAGAGGATGTCAGGTCAGCCCAAACAGGATCTAAGGAGGAACGAAGCCCTGTGGCTGAGTGTGGGCCCAGGCACCCACCCCTCTCCCTGTCAGTCATCTCTCATCCCTCTGGCACCAACACTGTGCTTCTACATACAGGCATCATCAACTACATTATCACACATGCTCAGACGGCCACACAAATGTACTCACACACAAACATTCAGGTAAACACACAAAGTCACACAAAGAGTGCTTGTACACAAACTTGCACATACAAATACAAACTCAGCCTCCTGCATCCTCACACCGATATATACCTCAACACTCAAACAAACACTCACACAGTCCACTCCCCAACCTTCACACACAGCAGGCTCCCGGTTCCTAAACCCCATCCCACCCACACCCCCCTGGAACTCCATCTTCCCACACACTGATACAGTAACCCTCCTGGCAGGGCCTGGGTGTATGTGGGAGTGGGGGAGTGGCGGTCAAGTAGACAAAGGTTTGCTTGGTCCTTCCTGCCTGTGGGTGAGGCCCCTCCAGAAAGAGAATCGGTTAACACCTGTCCAGCCCCCATCCCCACCCCAGGACCCGAGGGGCTGCCACCTGGCCACAGATCCTAGAAAAGAGTCCCCACCTCTCACCCACAGGGGTCCACAGCTCTCCCAGGTCCAGAAGGGGAAAAGGGACCGATTGGAAGGAACTGCCGCTCCTCTTCATAGCTCATCAGGAAGTGACACATCCCAGGAATAATCTGACTGACCGTGGTCTGAGCCCCCTCAGGCCATGGACACCAGGTTCTGTCCATGATCCAACCACTATACATCCTTCTTCCAAAACCTCTGCCTCCCCCTGCCTTGTCCCCTCCACCCAGCCCTTAAGGGACCCTGGAAGTGGAGGCAAGCTGACAGCCTCCCTCTCCAGGCTGGACTTCGGCCCCCAGTTCACTGTGTGCTCTTTAGCCGAACCTCCCCACTCCTTGAGCCTGGCTTCCCCACATCTAAAAGCAACCAGGCTTCTGAGACACTCTCATACTCACACACACTACATCACACTTACACATACACTCACACTCATCCTCACATATACACTCACACATTCACACACACTCTTGCAAACATTCTCAGTCACACACACAACACTGTCACACACATAATCACACATTCACATTCTCACATACACACATTCACACTCTTGCATACACCCACATTATCACTTTCATGCTGTCACACAATCACTCACATGCTCTCATACTCACACATTCACTCTTGCACACACTCACACTGCAACACTGTTGCATTCATATACACACTTTCTTATACTCACACTCTCACACAGTCACACTGTCACACTCTAATGCTCACACACTTACCGTCACTCTCACAGTCAGTCTCACCCACACACTCTCACCCTGTCACACTCACGGCCCTGCATGAACAGGCTGAGGTTCTGGGGCCCCAAGGTCAGCAGAGGCTCAGAGGCTGATGTTTACAGCCTGGTGGGCAGGGAGAGGGGAGGGGCTGCCACAGAAGCCTGGAAGGTCCTGAATTATTCAGGGTGGTGGCAGCTGTGGTGGCAGCGGCAGCCAGTCAGCTGCAGGGAAAGCTTGGTCGCTGGACTGTTGGGAAGATCACTCCCAGTGCTTTGAGGAGTCAGCCCTGCTGGGGACTCATCGAGCTCACAGGGCACTTCTCACACATGCCTTCGTTTTAATCCTCACTACGAGCCTGCACAGCAGGAACTGGAGTCCACTTTATAGATGAGGAAACTGAGGCTCAGAGGAGGAAGAGACTTGCTCAAGGTTGTAGAGCAGGGGTCTCCTGCACTGCCTCCCCTCCCACATGCACACATTCACACACTCTGGAGAGATGTTCCTTTGATCATTGTGCCCAGATGGTGATGAGAGACATCAGCCAACTGTGGACACTGGGGTCCAAATTCAGGAAGCACCCTGGCTCAGGGCCTGCACATGGTAAGTGCTCGTTGCTGCTGGCTGAATGAGGCCACTGTGCAGGGGCGGCACCCAGCAACCCGAAGCCATGCCTCCACCACCTACACAGGTGACTAGACCGCTTTGAGCTTCAGTTTCCTCAGTGTACTGACCTCATAGGCTGCTGGTGAGGACTGACTGGGAAAACACATGTAAAGCAGTAAGCTTGGGTGCTGGCCGGCAGGAAGGCTCCAAAATGCAACTAAGATCCCAATGTAGACAGCTTTGCCGAGAGATGTCACAAAGTGGTGGCCTGTGCACACATGGTTCCCTCTCTCCTTTGCTGTTGCCAAGTGTCTCCTCTTCAAGGCAGAACACATCTGCCACCTCTTCCAGGAGGACTACCTGTTCTCCTCCACACCCAGCACCCCTCATTGACCTCCCCACCAGCCACCCTGCACCCAGCTGGCTGGTTTTCTGGGGGCCTTGCCACCTTCCCTACCTCGCACTCTGAGGGTGGGATGGCCTGCCCCGGTACAATAGGTGCTCCAGTGCTGCCTGCTGACCTGACAACCCTGTACAGTGTCAGCACACAGCAACCAGCAGTCAGGGCACATCTGTAGTTAAAATAAACTGCTGAGGTTGTGGGTCTGTTCTCTCTGCAAAAACAAAAATACCTACCGGTCGTGTCCAGTGAGACCCACAGCAAAAGACCAGAGGCGGCTGCTTCAGCCAGAGACCAAGTGTCAGGCTCCCGGCCACGCCCCCGATCTGAAGGGGCACCTGCCTGGGCCTGGGGGTGCCAAACATGGAGGCAGGTGGCGTGTGACTATGGTGCCCAGTGGGAAGAGGCAGGCATGCCGTCCCCAGAGCCCTGAGCCCTGAGGAGATTATGGAACACTCTCCACATTCGATTCAAAATAAAATCCACAAAAAAACAGAGACCCAAACCTTATACATTGGCTGAAATTAAAATAGCTTCTTGCTTTGTTTTCTGGTTTCAATATTCTGGATAAGCTCGTGGACGCTGAATCAGGCAATTTGTCTGTCTTGTTTTTTTCTGTTGTTGCCCCTGCTTTACTGGGGTCTCAGCACCTGCCTGGTCTGCCTTCTGGGGAATCCAGGAAGCAGTAGCCGACTGGGTCTGGGGTCTCCCAGCTCTGCTCTCCTGAGGGTGATCCCCCAAGAAGATGTCCATGCACCTCCCATGGGTTCCTGCAGCCCCTTGGGGATGGGGGGGCAGGACCAGGGCCCAGCCTTGGCCAGGAGCTCCCCCAAGCAGAACCCCCACTCTGCCTCTGCTCCCCCAAGCCTTCCAGCATCCCCTGGCCCCTCCCTCTTCCGGGGAACCTTGCGGCTGGGCCCATGCCTGCGGCGAGTCTCACCCCAGTATTATTTTAGTCGCAGACAGACACGAGGCAGATGGTGACAACATCCCGTCCCCGCTCCCCACTGACGAGCCGTTGCCGCCCCGAAGCCTCAGGGTTCTTCTCCCTCAGGAATATTTCAGTCCCGACTCAGTGGCTAAATGCGGCTGCTCGTGTGAGACGCGGGCACATCTGCGCCTCCTCCTCCCCACCCCCTAACCATTTCCTGGGGCCGAACAGAGCCCTAGGGAGGCCCTGCCCACCTCCAGCCCTGCCCTACCCCCACCTGCCCTCCTGTGTGCCAGGCACTGTGCCATGAGCACTGCAGCACTGGCAGGGGGCAATTATTGTGTCCACTTCACAGATGAGGGAGCTGAGGCTCAGAGTGAAGCAGGGGCCCACCCCACGTGGTCCCTGGAGACACAGGCGCCCTCTCCACTCCCTCCATACACCTCCATCTCAGCCTTTCTACCTCTTTGCACAGCCTTTGAGGACGACCCCAGGCAACTCACCTTCCCTGCAGAGCTCCTAGGAGCATGCTGTTTAGTTGCTGTATCCACTTACTTGCATCAACCAACAGCTTGGGGTTCAAGGCTAGCCATGCGATGTTAGCTTGTTCCCTCTCCCCACTGTTCCTCCTCCATGGGTGTGAAGGCTGTAACTGTAAGCATCAGGGGCAGGGGGCAGAAGTGCAGGGGTCTCGGGACACTCTGGCATGAGACTGCCTGGTTTCAAATCTCAGCTTTGCTGCGACTTTAGGCAAATTACTTAACTCCTCGGCATCTGTTTCTTCTGTAAAATACACAAAAGCAGTACCCCCTTCCCCCATCCCTAATTCCATGAGGTATCTGCTATATTTCCAGCACCTAAAGCAGGGCCTGGAACATAGCACATGCTCAAAAAATATTTGTCAAATGGATGACGCCCATAATGAGCTTAGCATCAGACCTGGCCCGGGGGTCTGGTTCTCCCTGCGGTCCCAGCACCATCAGGGCCTGGGCCAACTCTGCCTTGGTGGCCCACAAAGAACTGAAGTTGCCCACAAGAGCCAAACTGAGCAGTGTCCCTGGGCCTCTTCCCAACTCCCACAATACAGGGTGCTTGGAGCCCTGAGGGGGTGGGCTCGGGGCACCTGGCCAACACCACAGGTTCAGGTGCCAGCAAGCTGTGGGAGGCGGGCTGAGGTGGTTTCCATTCCTTTGTGCCCCTCCTCCAGCCCCCCACCCCGACTGGCCAAGGGTGGTGAAGCTGTACAGGGGCCCTTTGAGGGCTTGGGATGCCTTCTGGGCAGGTGAGAGCATGTCTATTTCCTGTCAGACCTCCTGGCTGTGGGCCCCCAACTCCAGCCCAGCCCCACACCCCCAGGTCTGAGTTGAACAACTTCTGGGGCTGGGCCAGGATACACACTGACAAACCATCACACAAACACAGGCACCCCTCACAGTGACACTAATACCCCAAAAAGACATACACAAAATATATATGCAAATATATATCACTCAACTAAAGGCACACACACACACACACACACACACACACCCCTCAATGTGCATAGCAGGGTATGCAAGCGCACAAATGTATATATTGCAGAGCACATCATATGACACAGTCAGAAACACGTGGCACAGGATATAAGCACACAGTCACACAGTCACAGAGTCTGGCCATGAACACGAGTGTGGTGTAACCCACACAGGCCCAGGTACCCACTGCATGGGGGTGCAAGTGCACACTACGGGAGGTAGGAGGCCTGCTTTCCCATACAGGACCTGGCCAGGAGCTGAGCCCCAGAAGCACCGGGGACAGGTTAGGACAGGGACAGGGGGCCGTTGGAGAAGGAGGGCAGGCCAGGCCTGGGGTGGGGGCCCTGACTAGGATCAGACCTGCAACCCCCATGGCCACAGGCCTTGGGCCCAGGCATCCGTGCTTGGAACAAGCAGTTCTCCTGTGCTAAAGCAGGCAGGAACCCGGCTGATCCCTCATCACACACAGACAGGCCACCACACCTACTCTCAACCCCCACTTGCCCCCACACCCACAAGTGAGAATGGCACAAGAAACCAGGTGCAGGCTAGTCTCTGTCACCTTAGAAGCGAAGACAAAGGAAAAGAGAAGCTGATGGTCAGTGTGGAAACCTCTGGAAACATTTTCAGCAGAGGGTTCTGGGCAGCAGACCATATACAGGCCAGTCATGGTCATGAAGGATGGGTCCATCTGAGGGGCCACATGTCAACCCTACCCTGGGGACACAGCCCGAGGTGGCTCAGGAAAGGCCCTTCTCTCTGGACACATCGCACTGGTCACTTCCATCTGCTGGCACTGCTCCATGGTGCCCACTGCCCTGGGACTGGCACTCGAGGCCCTCAGTTCTCTGACCCCATCCTGTTACCTGTGCTCTTTGTCCACCAAGAAGGCACTCCCGGCCCCTCTCCCCCAGGTTTGGCATCCTGCCCACCCATCAAAATCCTCTGAGAGGCCTCCCCAGTCCCTGCCAGGAAAAAAATTCTCCCCTTGGTGCCAGAATGAGACATGAGGATGGATGTAGGGTTCCACTGGGTTTCAGTGTCCTACTCAGTGAAATCTGTAAGACCTGACCTGTCACCACTGAAAACAGAATGAGGCAGAGAAACCCAGGGCAGCGGTTCTCAAACAGGATCCACAGACCCTGAAGAGTCTCCTAGACTATTTCAGGGGCAGGTGAGGTCAAAATTCTTTTACTAGTAACACTAAGACTTGACTTTTTCACTGTGTTGACATTTACATTGATGGTGCAAAAGTGGGGGTGGGTAAAACTGCTGGTGCCTTAGCACAAATGGGGTCAGTGACCCCAAACTGGATTAAGAGTCATCCTTCACTGCTTCATTGTCAGGCACTTGCATTAAAAAACAAACAAACAAACAAACAAAAACCACACAAATTTAGTGCTAGTTTCATTTAAGAATGTCCTTGTTGATGCATGAATTAGTAATTTTATTAAATCTCAACTCTTGAGTACCCATCTTTTTAATATTCTGTATGATGAAATGGGACATTTGCCTGAAGAATTTCTGTCTCAAACTAGTATGATTACTGCCTCAGGGAAAAGGCAATTGTTTGAGTTGCAAGCTGAACTAGCTGCTTTTTCTATGGAACTCCATATTTTACATGACAAGAAATGGAGACAAACTATGATTATTTAGACTGGGGTATTTATCCAACATTCTCTCAAAAATAATGAAGTGAGCCTGACACTTCAAGGAAAACTGACTGTATTTGTTGCTAATGACAAAATTCTATTTTTTAAGTGAAAATTAGAATTTTGGGATACTTGTATAGATCACTATAAGCTTGACAGCTTCCTGGTATATTTTTGATGAAATCAGTGGTACTATTAATGATTTTGATTGTTTAATATTGTATAATGAATTGTGTTGACATTAGCAAGATCTGCATAACAGTGAACGAAAATTTTTTAAATGACCAATGCATGATGTTATAAAAATTCTGCATGGGTAAAAGATCCATTGAAAGTGCAAGACAGATAAATGGACATACTAATATAACAATATAAAAAGTTCATTGATATGGCTTCAGGTTCCACATTGCACTAATCTTGAAGAAAAGACCACTTGTCAAGTTTTGGTGTAGTATCAAATTATCCAAAAAAGCTATTAAAATACTCCTCATTTTTCCAACTATAAATCTGTGTGAGGCCAGATTTTCTTCATAAACTTTAACCAGAGAGGCACACCGCAATAGATGAATGAAAAAGCAGATATGAGTATCCAGCTGTGTCCTATTAAGCCAGACAGTAATAAGAATTGCAAAAATGTAAAACAGTGCCACTCTTCTGGCTAATTATTTTTGTTCTGGAAAATAAAGTTACTTTTTGTAAAAATATATTATGTTAGCATGTACTGGTATTATTCCTGTTTTTTATTTATTTATTTTATTATTGTGGTAATATATATAACATACAATTTGCTGTTTCAACCATTTTTAGTTGTACCATTCAGTGGCATTAATTACATTTATAATATTGTGCTACCATCATCATATTACTGTTATTTTTAAATGAATTAATAAATACATGTTTTTTTATTTTCTCAATATTAAATTTTTAATATGGTAAATATTGATGGAGATAACCCTCAGAACAAAATTCTTTGGGGCACTCAATAATTCCTAAGCATGTAAAGGGGTCTTGAGATCAAAAAGCTTAACAACCGCAGGTCTAGTGCTCCCAGAGCAGGAAAGACCTAAGGTAGACATGAAGAAGCATCGGGATCAGCAGAGGCAGACAGTGACCAAAAGGGGCTACTAGAGCTTGTTCCTTCAAAGACATCCCAGACCCCAGGCCTTGAAGTCTGGGCTCGGGGAGGGAGGAGGGCTTAGAGCCAGAGGTGGGGACCACATGACCTAGAGGTGGGGTGGGGGCTAACAGAGGCTTCTGGGAGTTTCCAACTTCCCTCTGCTGCCCCTGGAGCAAGGCTGGCTATGGGGACAGATGAGGCTGTGCACGTGGCAGGGGGTGGTGGAGTGGGGGGCAGAGGGGTGGGGGAGCCAAACACAAAACAGCCCACCCCACCCCCCAGGACTGAAATCTGGCCCTGGGAACTATGGCCTCCCCACCCAAGGGCCTCCATCCCTCCCCCTTCCCCACCACCCGCGTAAAGGATTTGGGCCTTAAAATCGTCACCACGGGGCAGCAGACAATACAGAGGAGACATTATACACCGAGAGAGAGGCCTTGTTGTTGGCGCAGCCAAGACAGCGCTACTCTGTTCTGAGCGGGCTGGGGGCTGCTCATGTGCTCAAGCCCAGACCTCTCTCGCCCCGAATCACATCCTCACCCAAACGCACACTCCGAGACTCACCCTGGGGTGCCCCTGGCACGTGCTGCAGCACACAGAAGCCCTCGGGTGCATCCGGCTCCCACACCTCACCTCTGTGCACGCCCCCACCCACCACGACTGGCTCTGGGCCCTCCTTGCCAGCCCCCCACACACCCAGGTACTCCCCAGCACAGGCATCCCCACCTAGGAGCCTCGGAGCAGATGGAGGGGGCTAAAAGGCAGCCACATTGGGGCCCTGAGGACACCCTGCCTGCCCCACCCCGCACGGCCTGGCCGGGATCGCAGGGCACCGAAACCAGCAGCTGCCCAGGCTGGGCCAGACGTGCCTGGACCCACAGAGGGACACAAAGACCGCCTTGTTGCCTCGCCAAACCCTGCGGGCGCTGGAGTGGGAGGGAAGGGCCTGGGCAACTGGCACCCCTACCCCTAGCTCCCAAGTTGGCCCTGGAACAAGGCTGGACTTTAACCTCTTAGGCCACTACCAGAGCTGGGGCTGGAGGGCAAGGTGAGGACAATCCAAATCCCCTGATAAAACCTGCCCAAAGAGGGCTTCTTCGCAAACCCAGGGTTTAAACCCCGCCCAAGATCTTTCTGTTTCTCCTCTGAGTCAGAATCTCTCTCCCTCCCAACATTCGCCCAGGTTGTTCCCTCTGCCTCGGACTCTCTCCCCTCTCCTCGTCTGGGGATCATTTAATTGCCTCACCGAAAAGCCCTCCTGATTCCAGTGAGCTGCAGGAGGGGCCTGCTGTGCTCCCAGGAGCACCCCCAGCATGGCCCCCCCTGGGCCCAGCCGCAGGGAGCAGCAGTCCCGGGCGGAGGAAAGGACGAGAGAGCCTGAGCCAGGGGACTCAGTGGCACCTCAGTCCAAGCCCTCACCAGCCCCAGGACCACATGGTAGTAATCGGGGAGAGCGGGGCAGAGCCACCAGAACACTCAAATCACAGACAGTCGACAGTCACCCCCACCAGGGGACAAGGACAAAGGGGAGTTCCTCACAGGAGCCTGCTTTCTCACATCCAGACCTTTGTTTTCTTTGCCTGGGACACTCTTTCCTATTCATCTGCTTGCTAAGTCCTACTCACCCAAATGGTAGCTGTTTTTAATTTTTATTTAACAAACACTCAGAGAGCCCATACTCTTGCACTTATTGCGTACCAAAAACTGTTTTGAGGGCTTTAGATGTATTAACTCATTGAACCTTTGCAACAACTCTTTGAGCTTTGTACTATTATTCCCCAGGAAAGCAAAGCACAGAGATGTTAAGTAAATTATCTAAGGTCACACAGCTAGTAAGCATTGAAGCTATAATGGAACCCAGAAAGTCATTTCCTCCAGGCAGCCCCCCCTGGCCTCTCATACCAGATTAGAGTTTGTGCAGTGAACACCCCAACCTCAAATCAGTCTGAGATGTCATTGGCTGTCTACTGGTTTGGCTCCCCTCTCTTGATGGTGAGCCCCTTGAGGGATCCCATGGGGGCATTTATTTCTGAGTCCCAGGGGCCCAGCCATGAGGGCTCTCAAGAAACATTATTAATTGAATGATGGAAAGCACAAAAAGGATGGCTAGGTTCCCAATACCCAAGGCCGGAAGAGTTAGGAGCTGCCTGGAAAGCACCAAGGAGTTCTCGCCCCTCCCTCCACCATGCACCATCTGCTCTGTCACTTGCTGCAAGGCCTCTGCTGTCCCTGGGTACATGGGGCCATGGAAAGTTGGGGAGGGAGAAAGGGGCTACCAGTCCCCACAGGGACATTGGGAAGCCCCACTACTCCCAGGTCTCTATACTCTTCCAGGCAAAGGGTATCTTGAAATCCTCAGGCATCCTGAACCAAAATTATAGGGCCTTCATAGGGTCTGCTGCCCCGTTTCTCTCTTCTTACACCAATTTTCCAGCCTACTGACTAGTTTCTGCAGCTCCCAACTATATTTCCAAACTGCTGCTCAGACTTCAAGCAGTGCAGAGATCTGGGTGGAGGGGAGGAGCCTGGGGGCCCAGTGGACCAGCCCGACTGCAGGACCCTCACACCTGGGGGTTGTCCTCTGGATGGGGCTTCTGCCTCTAAGAAGCCCCATTTCCGAAAGCTCTGGCCCAGCCTCCCAAGTAGCTGCATCTGCACTTCTAAGGCAGGGCCAATCTCACCTCCAGGAGGAGGTGGGAGCCACTGGCACCTGGCCTCAGTCTCCCACCCATGAAACTGGGCTGAGAAAGTGCTCTGCAGAACAGGTGAGAAAGGTTGCAGGTCACAAGGGACAGGGCCCTGCTAGTCTTTGGGGGACAGCTTCCTCCCTATGTCAAAGTAGTTTTCCCCACCTGCCCAGCCAGGGTCAGCCCACACTTCTGGTCTCTCGGCGATGGTGACTGGAAACAGCATCTCCCTGAAAGGAGCTGGGGTCGCCACAGGTCCCCTCCTGCCCCGGAACCAGCCACCACAGGGCAGGGTTTCCAGAGAACTCTCTTTATAACCCAGGGGTGGTGGGAGGAGGCTATGGCTGGACAGAAGCAGCTTACGGAGGGACTCAGGCAGCAGTCTGGAAGGGAACTGGGGGCCTCGCTTGAAGCTGTGTGTGTAGCCACTGTTTGTACTTAAATAACAGGTTACAGACCAATAACAACAACAAAAGAAGGGAAGTTTTCTAAAAATGCTTTACATAAAATGAAGAAAATGCCAGTTACCAATATCAAAAAATTATTGTTTTTATGATGACAGATTTTGTGGGCGCCAAGGACCTCCGAGTCAGTCCATTTCCGCACTAGGCTGGTTGTGAGGGCTCCCTGGACCGAATGAGACCAAATCCCTTGGAAATGTAAAAACACTTCAACTTCAGTTGAAAAAAAATATGTTCCAAGTCAAATATAGAGAGAATTGTGCCAAATCTCTAGGACTGCCTTCTCAGGTTGAGCACCAACAGTGGGCCACACACTTTGGAGGCCCTTCACCATCCTTATGACCACCCATGAGGGAGCAATGAAGTACTGGCTTTTACAATTCATTTTATAATTATGAAACTGAGGCACAGAGAGGTTATGTAACAACTATTGCCACATGTTGAGCACAAACTAGGCTCAGATGGTGAGTTTGAATCCTGGCCTTGCTACTGACCAGCTGTGGGACCTTGGAAAAGTCTCTTCCCCTTGCCAAGCCTTGATTTCCTTGTATGTAAAATGGAAATAACAATAGTACCCACCTGAGAGGTTGCTCCGAGGGTTCACAGAATGGCACTGTACCCAGCCTAAGCTATCACTCAAGAACAGAGCTGTGGCTGTTGTACTGGGCAATGGGGAGCCAAAGAGGCCTGACAGAGAGAGGAACATAAGCAAAGCCGAACTGGGTAAGGACTGACCCCAGCTGTTTCTCCTCTTAGCATAAAGAAGCCCCCTGGGCTGAAGAAGAGTGAAAGCAGATGCTCTGGTCTGGGCCAGGGCACAAGCTGCCCCCCACCCAAAGTTTCTTTGACATCACCTGTTTTATCTTTAAAGCGGCTTGTGAATTGCCTTATAATCAATGCACGGTTGCCTCTAATAAAAATAATGTATTAAAATACTGAACTCTCCCTTCACTGAGATACAGTCCAGGAAGCAGAGCCATTTATCCCAGCCTGTCCCCCATCCACCTGCACAGCCCAGCCCTAGGCTCAGACGCTCGGGTGGATGCCATCAGCAGGCCAGCCTCAGACAAGGTGCCCTCAGCTGGGAGGGCCCTGCCTTTATGCTGGCCGGTTCCTCTGCCTGGAATGCACTCTCCTCCCACCCCAGCCCCAGCCCCAAGAGGGCTGGGTTTTCAGAAAATCTGCTTCACAACTGAAGGGCTATCCTCTTGAAACTCAGGTGTCAGCTTGCCTGACTTCTCTTCAGAGAGGTCTTCCCCCACTCACTGGCTAAACTGACCATCTATGCTCTCTGTCGTATGATCCTAGTTTCATGCTTGCCTAGCACTCCTCCCCATCTGATTATTTTCTCATTTATCTACTACCAGGCTGTCTCACCCAACCTGGATGTAAGCTCCATTGTGCACCATTGTGTCCCCATCACAAAGAACAGTGCATGCCACATAGCAGGTGCTCAAGAAAGACTGACAGAAAGAGGGACAAGAGAATGAATTATTAAAGGAACAAAACCTAGGTTCTTGTCCTCAAGCTTAGGAGGGTCTGTTGAAGCCTCAGTCACCTCCTCTGTAGAAGTGGCAGGGCCCAGGGCCCAGTGCTAGCAATGGCCACGCCCTAGGACTCGGGCCCCTCCCCACAGTGTTGTCACAAGCCTGGCCTCTGGGCCAGTGCTCCCTTCTCCATGCCCCATCTCAGAGAGACAGAAATTAATTTCCCTTTGGCATAAACTGATTTTGATGAGCCCAGTCCTCAGCGATTCATCACAGACCTCTCAGGGAGCGCGGCAGGGAACGGCAGGTGGCAGCAAGACTTATGGGCCTCACGGCCCCAGACGCCCAGCTACTTTGGATGGCTCCGGACACCCCCAACCCCTCTAAATCAGCTGTGACGGAGTGACCGGGAGAGCTGCCCAGCCTGTCCCCAGGTTCAGCTGGTGTCCCTGGTAGGCGCCTCCCAGGTCAGGGGGCGCGGGCTGCACTCCATGGAAGTGGGTGACTTCATCCAGTCTGACTCACCCCAGCCGGCCACTGGGGAAGGGCTGTGAAAGGGGGACAGCAGCCCTCTGCAGCTTGGAGCTCGGGGCATGGGGTGGGGATCTCGCCCTCCCTCTGCACCTCCCAGAGTATCCCAAACCAGACAGGGCCCCACTCTCACTGTGCCTTCATCCAAGAATCTGCACTGACTGTTGTGCAAACAGTCCAGGCCCTCAGATCTGTACTGGCCTGGAGAGGTCTGAGGCCCAAGCCCACTGTCCCTCTTAAGCAGCCAGGTAAAATGGACCAGCCCTGGAACCCGAGACTGTTTTTTCATCTATAAAATGGGCATGGTGACCCCTGCTCCAACTACTGCCCAGGGATACTGGAAGAATCTGTTTGATGTGAGAGGGTCTTGGGTGACAGGTAAGTACCATGTGGAAGGGTACTTTGTGGTACATCCTGGCCTGTATGGATGACCTGCCCTGCCTCCCCTCTGCCCCCTCACACCACACTCTACCCTCAGTCACACAGTCACATCCTTAAGTTCCTCGGCGAGCCTGTGACCCTGCCACCTCCACACCTCTGCAATGCTCTTCTAGCCTAGAACTCTTTCCCCACCCTCCTCACATCCTCTGTCTAAATCACAGTAAACCCTAAGCCCTTGGCAGAAATATCATTTTCTCCAAAAAACCTTTCCTGGCTCCTCAGTTTGACATTAGGATCCCTCATCTGTGTCTCTGCAGTCGATCAGTTCCCCTACATTACAACTGTTTGCTCATATCGGCCTCCCAGACACTGGCCTTGTTCTCCTCTGTAGCTCTGGTTCATGGTAAGTGCTCACCAAGTACTGATTCATTTGAACTGAATTCCTGTGCCTACTTATGTGGCCTAGCATTGTGTTAAGAAGGATTCTGAGGCTGCACAAATACACATAAGCACTACGCCTGGCAGAAAGTGAGTCATGTCAGCTGTTATTATTGGTGTTGCTACCGGGAGTTGGTTTTCGAGAATCTGCACCCTCCTCTTACCTGCCTCTACCCCCAGTCACAGTTCCAGCAACCCCAGGGGTGGGAAGGGAAACAAAGAGGGCTTTTTTTTTTTTCTGAAATGACCCAAAGACCCTCACCTGCCTCTAGAAGAAAGACCTGAGTTTGAGACCTGCACCACCCTGCTGTCTCACTTAGGAGACTAGCTCCAGCTGTCTGGGCCTCAGTATCCTCATCTGTAAAATGGGAATAAATTCCACTTTGCTGACCTCACAGGACTGCTCTGAGGACCAAATTCAAAAGTGTGAAGGTAGACACTTGGTTCACCTTGATGAAGGATACACATTATCATCGTTGCGGACACTTCCCTGACCCCACCACCAAGGTCTTAGTAAGACCTCAGAGGGTGGGGACCCCAGAGTCATCACCTGCCAAGGCCTCCCAATAGAGACTCCCATCTTCATTCAATTGCAGCAGTGCTATGAAAACTGAAGAGGAGAGTCAAATTTCAACTCCCTCACTCTCCAGATGTGTGATTTTGGCCAAGTCTACCTTTCTGAACCTCAGTTTCTTCATTTATAAAATGGCAATGATAACAGTAGCTGCCTCCCAGATTTCTTAGAAAGATTGAATGAGGTCATGTGGGTAAAGGATGGATATAGCATTTGGTTTGAGGTCCAGGAAGTGCTCAGTAAACACTGCCCATTATCATCATCATCATTATCATCATCATCATCATCCCCCTGAATGCTTGTGGCTAGGCACTGGATAAGATGCCCATGTTAACATTTCCAGTTCTTCCATACCACGATAACTCTTGGAACCCATTCAGCAGACCAAACTATCATCCCTACTTCCTGGATGGGCAAAATGAGGCTCAGAGAAGCTTGGGACTTTTCAGACTGAAAACTCCCTGAAGGTAGAAGCCACGGGCTCTTAAGCCTGGGCTCCCCTTAGGACTGATGCTGTGCCCCCCCGAAAAGACTGGGGGTTTTGTCTCCCTCCTAGGTCCGGGGGCTAGGTCTATTTTAGCCCTCCCAGCCCAGCCCCAGAATTAGGAGTATGATTAACCCACTACTTGTTCTGCTTCCACCCTCGCCGGAGGGCCTGGCCTGGGAGAAGAGGGAGAAGGTAGGGTCCAGCCACCCTGCTTCTTGCCAGCCCAGGGTGCAGCCCAAGGTGGGGTTTAGGCTGTGGACAGAGGTCAGCAAGGGGCCTGACTGGTCTTAGCTGCCCCAGTTCATGCAGTGAGATCTCGTGACTGCCACTGCTGTCCCCACCCTGGCTCTGGCTCCCCGCCTGACTGGGCAGAACACGTCAAAACCAGCATCTCTGAAATGAGGCTGCAGCATTTGTGATGGCGGCTGGTAGGGGGAGTCAGGCAGGTCCCTGGCCCTGGGTAGGCATCTCCAAGCACTCCTGTCAATGTTAGCTGGTCAGGCGATGCTGGCTGCCAGGATCCTGGGGGATGGCTCTGGGTACCAGGGCCATGGCAGAAGCAGCATTAGAGCTACCAGCATGCCAGCGAGCCAGCTGCCTCCCAGGGCCCCAAGGGGCCAACTTCTTCATGCAGGCAGGTCCTAGATTTCCATTTGCTGGCAGGAAACAGATGGGGAGCCATGGAGAGTGACCACCAGGACACATACACACACACACACACAGAGAACAGGGTGATACTGTGAGCTCTAGCATTGCAGACCTAGGTTCAAATCCTGACGATCTTACTTCCTAGCTATGAAACCTTGCGTAGATGACCATTTCTCAGAGCCTTGGTTCCCACAGGCACCATGCCTGGTGAGTCATGTCAGCTGTTATTACTAGTGTTGCTACTGGGAGTTGTTTTTTGGGAATCCTCCCCAGTGCCTAACCCCTGGTTTTCAGTCAGTTCTTCCTGCATTTTGACCACAATTCCTGGATGACACTTCATAAACCAGTAGTCCCAGACATCAGCCCCATGCTTGTCCTATATGCTCACTCAACTTCCCCCAACTTGCCTTCCAAAGGAGGGGAATAGAATCCCACATTCCCAGAGGTCTCTTCAATTTAAGTATCCTGTTCCTGTCCTCCTCCCAAATGCCCAAAATCAACACTACTGAATCCCAGGACCTGATGCTTGACAAAGAAGTAAAGCTGGACATGGGTCTAGGAGGGTCAAACCTTCAAGGACTAACCAGGCCAGTGTCCAATGGGCATTTGCAACTAACTCCAAGTTGGACCTATGGGGTGGTAATATTTAACCCAAGGGTGAAAGAGACCTAAGGCCTCAGGGCTGGGGGAGGGATAGTGGAGACCCAAAGATGAGATATCCCTTCACCCCCTCTTCCCTGCCCAGGACCTGATGGAGCCCCCAGGCGACTAGATTTGGGGAAGCACCAGGCTCTCCAATGCCCACAAAACTAATGTCTGAACCATAGGCACGAGTTCCAGTTCTGGTTCTAATATTGAAGATAATGAAGGTTCACATTTATCAAGCCGTTACCAAGTGCCTGGACCTGCACCTGGCACTTATCGATGCACTGTCCCATTGAAACCACACACTGTTTCAGTGGGATTAGGGACTATCAGTGTTAGCCCCATTTCACAATTGGGGAAACCAAGGTACAGACAGTTCACGTTTGTGTGCCTTCCAGCGGCCAGCTGAATAGTGGCAGAACCAGGACGTAAGCCCCGTCTCAGAATCCAGAGCTCATACTCTGAACCACAGGGCCCTGTAACTGTCCCTACCTTACTGATTGACCCTAGGCACTCTCTTCTCTTTTTTCGTTCTCCTACCTGAGCAGTGAGGGTGCTAGATCCCATGACCTCTGACCTCTGCAGGGCCTCCAACTCTGACTCTTGGGAGGGAGGCATGCTTCTCATTATTAGGCCAGGGCACCAAGGTTTGAGAATTCTTGAAATGGTCGGATCCCTTGGCCAGAAGGAAGCTAGAAGGAAGGTGGAAAGAACTCTCCACCACCATCACCAAGCCCTGTTAGTGCTCTGCAGCCCAGTATTGCTCTTCTTGGGCATAATTAATAGGAAGGAGGTCCATGAATTCCAGAGGCGCTCCCTTCATGGGGACAAGGAGGAAGAAGTTCTGTCCCCTCCCCCAACTACCTCCCCCTGCCATCTCTGATCTAGACAGGCACAAGAGTCTGAGGAAAACCCCCCTGCTCCCCCACCCCCAATTTGAGTGCAGTGGAAGAAATCCGCACAGCTGAGGGGGTGGGGAGAGGGCACAGGAGTGGCAGGAAGGCGGGAGCCCCGGGAGACAAAGGCTGACCCCAGCCAGGCCGGCCAGCCAGCACCCCCACTCCCACGCCTGCGGCAGGCAGCTTGGCAGGGCTGAGCGCCAGCTCCTCGCTCCAAACCGAGTTCCCGCCGAGCGTGCTTAATGCAGCGGCGGTGACATTTCTGCCGTCAGAGGCAAAAACAGGAACTCGGCCATTTTGATGAAGGTCGCCCAGAGCGCGGGCGGGAGACCAAAGAAAGTCAGGTTCCAGCTCCTGCCTCCCCGCCCTACCACCACCAATCACCACCCCGACCCAGGGCACGTAACAGAGGGTCACAGACCCGGGTTCCGCCAGACAGAAGGAGGAGGTGCTACAGAAGAATCCTCCTTCATTGTATAGTTAGGGAAACTGAGGCCACAGCGCTGATATGAACCGATCACCGGGGCGCTGAAAGAGGGATCAGGAGAAGCCCAAAGATGACTTGAGGCATGTCCGGGATGGGCTCACCTGTCGGAGGAGCCGGAGAGCGGAATCTAGGAGGCCACAATGACCCAACCCAAGAGTCTGCACACCTGGCCCCCGATTCTGGCGCGCCCTCATGGTGGCGCTGGCGGCGCCTCTAATCAGACAAGCAGCGATAGGGTTAAGCTTCCTCGCGGTACATGCCGCAGTAAGTGGAGAGGAAAGAAGTGTCAACTCTGTTCTCACCACAGCGGGGCTGTCGGATGGCACCTCCCCCCGCCCCGCGCACCCCGCCCGGCCAGCTCCCCCGCCCTCCCCTCGGAGCGCGCGCGCACACACCTCCCACCGCTTTGCCCAAATTATTTTCGATCCCGGGAGACTCCGGATGCCAGACGCGCTCGGCGGCGGCGGCGGCGGCGGCCGCGCCTGATTCATTGCGCCAAAGCTGCAGATGCGACCTCCCGCCTGCGCCCGGTGCCCCGACCAGCTCCTCGCTGCGCGCGCGCCTAGAGAGATGGGGGGTGGGCAATATATAGGTGCAGCTCCCCCTAAGAGGCGTCCCTGGCACCCCGGGGCCACGTCCCCAGTCCCCAGCTCCCGGGGATGCGCTAATTAGCTTCCTCCGGGGGCGCCACGCGGCGTAAGGGGCGGTAATTTTCCGGCTGGGCTGCGGGGGAAGCGCTCCCGCCGCCTGGGAAGGTGAAATGGGAAACTCGATTCAAAGAGAGCTTTCCTCCCCCCTCCCGCCAAGCGCCGTAGAAAACGGGTTTGAAATTCCTCCTCCCTTTTTTTTTTTATTTATAGTGCACCGTATCCATAGCAACCGCGGAGGAGGTCACAGTAGCTGGGCCCCCGCGCGTCACCCCGCGCCTCGCCGGCTGCAGGCGCCGGGATTGCGGCCTCCCAGGCGCCGCGGCCTGCGTGGACTCGACTCCGAGCTTCCCGCCCCCGCTCCGCCCCGCGGTGGCTTAGGTCCCCGCCATATGACTCTGCCGGGTCCCAGCCGGGAACGGCGCACCTGGTCACCTGTGCGCAAAGCTATGCTTCTGTCCCCAGGCGCTGGCACGCGGGACTGCACCACAAAACACGTGCTCAGCCCGGAGACGGGGACATGTGCGGTAAGACGCCGCAGAGGATGTTCTCAGCGCTTGTGGATGCCCTGGGGAATCGACCTATATTAGCGCACAAATCCGAAGTTCTTGCCAAGAGGAGCCCACCCATGGTTAAGAATGCGGGCTCTGGAGGCCGAGCCGTGTGACGCCTCGGTAACTTACTAGCTGCGCGTCTCCGGGCAAGTCACAACCTCTCGGCGCCTCAGCTTGCTCATCAGCAAAATGGAGTTGTCGTGAGGCGTAATTGAGACAAAGCACGTTAAACGTTTAACATGGTGTTTGGCACATGGTTGTCAAAAACAGTAGCTCTGGTGGTGGTTGTTTTTTCCCGACTGGGAAAGTCGAGGCCCTAAAGGCTTTGCCCAAGGGCGCTGAGGCTGGAAGTTACGCCCTGGGAGCTCTCCAGCACCACAGCCTAGGCGCACAGGCGGGAAGTGAGCGGACGCGGGCGGTCTGGGCCCGGCCTGAGCCCGCCTGGGGCGCGGCGGGCGGGGTTAGTCTCTAGAGCTCGCCACTTCCGCACTCGGAACCCTGGAAACGCGGCTCCCCGCGGTGCGCACACCTCCCTTCCCCCGCCCCAGCCCCATTAGCAAAAGGCCTGCCTGCCCTCCCTCCCATGACTGAGGCCGCACCTGCCCCACCGGATGGCGGCCGGGGGGCCGGGCCGTGCGCCCCACCGCGCACACTTCCTCCTGGCTCCATAGCGCCCCGTGGAACGCGCAGGGGGAGGGGGCCGAGCCGCCCCCGCCCCGCCAGCTTCCCACAGCCTAAGCTGCCCGGAGCGAGGGAGGCAGGAAGTCTCAGAGCCGGGGCGTGGAGGCGGGGTGGGGGCAGGAAGCTGGGGGTGACTCTCCCAGAGACCCCAGACGGGGCCCCGGCGTGGGAGCGGGGTGGGCGGGCACGTAGGGATTAAGGGCGCCCCCCCCCGCAGCCTTAGACCATGTGACCCTGGCCAGAGCGCCCCGCAGGGTGAGGGCTAAGGTTGCTACCTCTGGCGACCCCCAGCAGAGTGCACACGGAGGGAGGGGCCGCCTTTGTCTACTTTACCGCAGAAACGGCCCCCCACCCCCGCGCCCCGTCGGCCCCTTCACAGCCCGGGTTTTCCATCCGGCCCGGCTCGGCTCGGCAGCTGTCAGGGGACCGAGCTGACCTTCGCGAGCAGGGAGTTTCAATTAGCCGCAGATCAGATAAGCGGGCGGGCCCGTCTCTCCGGGCACCGCGGGGGCGCAGCCCCGCCCCCGCCACGCCGCGCCAAACGCGCTCCAGATGGGAACAAAGATGAGGACGCGGCTCCACCTGCCTCCCCGGGGAGGGGGGAAGAGGAGGCCCCGCCGGGAGGAGCTTCCCACCCGAAAAAGGGGTTGAGCGCTCTCCCTTGCCAGTCTGGGGCAGGGGGCTGGCCAAGATGATCTTTGCGGCTCTGCTTGCCTCCTGCACTGCGGAGAGGCTCCTGCCGCGCTGACCTCATCCCCAGGCGGGCATCGGGCCCTCCCTCCCTGGAGGGAGCGTTTTGCCATCTCTGATCTCATCCAGAGCAAGCCCTGGGAGGCTGGGAGAAGGAGGGAGGGCCCAACAGAAAAAGGAAACTGAGGAAGAAAGAGCCTGGGGCTTTTGGGTCCAGGTCGCATGGACCACAACATGGTCTTTCAGATGTTTATTGAGTGCCTACTAAGTGCCAGGCACTGTTTAGACTCTGGGACACCATGGAACAAATAGTCTTGTGTCCAGCCTCACAGCACTTACGCTCAGGGAGACAGACTGTAATCAAGTAAACAGTTGAGTAAGAGCATCTCTGAAAGTCTAACAAGTCATGAAGACATTAAAATGGGTCATGTGAGATTGACTTCAGGGAGCGGGCCATAGTAGTTCTGGTAGTCAGGGAAGGTCTCTCTGGCAAGGCCTGAAAGACCAGGAGCTGCCAGACAGGCAAAGAAGGAGTGGAGCATACCAGGTGGAGGGCACAGCTATAGCCAAGGCCCCAGCTGGAAAGAATGCACCTTGTGGAAGGGAGGGGAAGAAGGCCATTGTGGCAGGACCCTGGGCCCCCAGGAGAAGCCGATTGGCCAGGCCTTGCAGGCCGCATCAGGGCTCAGGGTTTATGCAAAGTGCAATGGGAGCCTTTGGTGGGTTTTAAGCCGGCGGTGACATGGTTGCCTGACATTTTTAAAAGGTCCCTCTGGCTATCATATTGGTCAGAAGGAGGCAAAGGTGCAAGTGGGGAGAATAGTGAGGAGGGGGAGAGGCAAGATTTGAATCCAGGGATATAGAGCTCTTGCTCTGGAGCAAGAATGCCAGGGTTCCACTACTGTTTCTGGTGTTCATCAGCTGGGTGACCTTGGGAAGCATCTTTATCAATTTCCTCAAGCATTTAAAAAGGAAAGGGGCTGAAAAAGGGATGGTATTCGGAAAAAAAACATAATCAAAGCAAACTCGAGTCTATGGTCAACAATAACATTGTAATATACCTCAATTAAATGTTACAAAGGCAATATGCCATTGCAAAATGTATATGAGAGGGGGATATAGGGGAGGAATATGGGATTCTTGGTAGTGGTGTTATTTGCTGTTCTTACTATTATATTGTATTACATGACACGTTATTTTTCTTTTTTTTAAAAAAAAGGAAAGGGGCGATAATCAAGATTGTCAGTGTCAAGTTTGCATATAACTTGTGAGAAGTGTTTAGCAGAGTCGGGAAAAGAGTAGGTGCTGAATAAATTTTGGCTATTGTTGTGGGTGTTACTGTTACCCCTGTCACCCCCACACACCTGCCTCTTTGTTCCAGAACCATCTACACACTACCTGGTTGCCCCACCCCCCTTGGGCCTTATTTTTCCTGGCTGCCTCCCACTTATCCCCCACCCCTGTGGAGGGCAGCCATGACCTGTTGTGCCCAGCCCCATGCTAGGAGTGTGGGGTCATTGGGAAGAAACCACACGCACACACGCCCCAGTCCTTGTTCACTAAATTGGCTGCTGGGATCCCTCCTCATCCCAGGACCCCAACTCACCATCCTGGGGTAACCCTAAGAGCCCCTCATTCCTCACTCATGTTCTCAACATGGGCCCTGCCCTCCCTGTTGCCGCTGGAGTTGAGGGCATTCAATCACCCTTCAGGCAGTCAGGTTGAGTGACTCTCTGGCAAGGTTGTGGTGGGGGCAGAAAAGAGCCAACCCAGGCCCTGCCCTCAGGTAGATACCTGATAACTGCTGTTGATTTGGAATTTTGGGCTCTAGTTGCTTGGAGCAGGGCAGGAGGGGTATGGGACAAAGGGGCTGCCTTGGGGAGCTGTGCAGGTGAATTGTGTCCTCAAAAAGATATGTTGAAGTCCTAACACCCCCCCTGTGTCCCTGTGAACGTGACCTTTTTTGGAAATGGGGTCTTTGCAGATGTAAGCAAGATGAGGCCACACTGGCGTACGGTGGGCTTTAATCCTGTGACTAGTGTCCTTGGAGAGAAGACACAGAGGGAAGATGGCCCAGTGAAGATAGAGGCAGAGATTGGAGTGATGCATCTATGAACCAAGGAACGCCAAAGATTGCCTACAGCCTCCAGAAGCTAGGGGAGAGGCATGGAGCAGACTCTTCCCTAGCAACTGCAGAGAGGGCACAGCCCTGCCAACACCTTGATTTCTGACTGCTGGCCTCCAGGACTCTGAGAGAATAAATTTTTGTTGTTTTAAACCACCCAGTTGTGGTAATTTGTTATAGCAGCCCTAGGAAACAAATACAGGAAGCAACTACTATAATTACAATCTGCATTCATGGAACCCTCACCCAGGGCCAGGCACCATGCACTGGTCCAGATGTGTGTTATCTCAGAGTCCTTACAACCACCCAATGAGGTCGATAGATACTAATACTGTGCTTCATTTGTAAACAAATAAACTGAAGCTTCCAGAGGATTAGTGCCTTGCCCAAGATCACACAGCGAGTAAGTGGTAGAGCTGGGAATCAAACCCAGGTCTGGCTGAGGCCAGAACAGCAGAATCTAACCATTCTGTTGTCCGGGGTCGGATGCTATCAAATGGATGGATGCCTCAGAAGGGGCCTCACACGTGATCAGCCCTCAACAAAAGTCCTGTGGACATCAGTCTGCCCCTTACTTCTTGTGTGCTCAACAGCTGTGTGCAGGAGTCTTCGAGGACAGAGGCTTCATGGGAATCCTCCGGCACCCAGCATGGTGTGGGTACACAGTGGGTGCTCAAGTACTGCCTGAATGTGGCATCCTCTTGATGAACCAATGATGATGCCTCCCCTCACTTCCACACCTCCCCTGGGGTTCCGGGCCTCCCTGTAGCCCATTTCAGAGCATGTCAGAGCCATTGACTAGAGAAAAAAAAGTTCTCATTTGCATAATATTTGCATCTGCTTTGCATGCTGTTCACATGACATCAAAATGCACAGAGGCCTGTCCTGGCACCCTCTTCCTCCTCTTGGCATCTCCTACCCCCACCACTGACCCAGGTCAGGGGGTAGGGCTTTGGGAGTTAGCATTTAGGCAGTACCTAAGCTTGTCCGCTTCCTATGTTGTAGGGAGGGAGATGGGAGGGCCCCAGCCTGCCCTCTTGCCTCCTCCCCTCATCTATTCCTGGAGGAAAATGAGGTGGGTCATGGCAGGGGAGCTGGCCAGAAGACAGGAGGCTTAACATGCACACACAGGCACACACACACATATACACACACGGCAGTGCAGCAGGAAACATCTGGGAACTGGGTGCATGGCACCCCTTGACCGAGGCTGAGGAGTAAGGAGAAGAGGAGGTGTTGCTACAGTTGTTGCTGCTGCTAAGGGATAGGGATGGCTGGGGTGCCCCCCAATAGAACCTCACACCCCAGCCTCTCTTCACAGAGGGCCAGTCTGTCTTCCTGCGGCCGACCTCAGGAAGGTCATACCTTTCTGACCTTTCTGATGTAGCTGCTTGGGCCGGAGAGAAGGCTAAGGGAAGGACAGGAAGGAGTGGCGATCCCAACACTGGGATGGTAGCGAGGACTAGAAAGAAAAGATGGCTCAGTATCCCTGGGGGCAGAACAGGGGAGCCTATGCACAGCCTGGTCCAGCCTGGATCTTTAACCAGGCCAGAGCCTCCTAGGGGAGCCTGACATTGGGACACAGGAGGAGGGAGCTCCTGTGGTTGGCTGATGAGCTGTGACGCATGTGAGTTAGGAGGCCAATAACCTGCCCTGATTGGACCCTGACATCTTTGTAATGAGAGTCTTGGGGTCCAATTGGTCATGAGGGGTCAGCTGTTGACTGTTGGCAGAGGCATCCTGCAGCCCACACCTCCTCCTTTCCCAACTCTTTGTTGAGAGTCCAGGCTGAGAGGAACCCAGAAGCTGAGTAGGAACCAGAGACCCTGGAACTCAGAATGTTGAGCTCACCCAGGGCCATTTGATGGATGAAAGGCAGCAGGATCCTAGCAGAGTGGCTGCGTGCCAGCCACGTGATGGGTGCTGAAGGTGGCACAGGGTGCTGATAGTCCAGCAGGGATCCTCAGACCTGCAGAAAACCACTGCCCAAACACCGTGCCCTGGGAGGCAGTACTGGGGCTGGACCTCCAAGGATGGGTAGGGATAGTGACAAGACAGTGACTGAAGATGCATGGACAGGGAATGCTCTGGGGCACAGGAGGAAGGAGGGGGAGAGGAGAAAGGAAGAGTAGGCAGCAGCTGGATCATGCCAGGCCTTGGATGCCAGGCCTGGGAGCTAGCATTCTGATTGGCAGACGGGGCATGAAAGGTATGTGCAGACTGGAGGAAGAGGATCTGAGATCCCCTGCCTGCCCCCTACACTCACAACCTTAACCTGCCCCCGGACAAGGAAAGTGCCAGGCCTGGGTGAAAGTCCCCAATGCACCATTGACTCTGTCCATGCTGGCCCCACACAACATGTGGGTTCTGCCCCCAAGCTCAGGAGAAGCTCCCTGGGCTGCTCTCAGCTGAGCTTCCAGAGGAACCTTCCACCCCTGCTGTGGCCCTTCCTGTAGGAGACACCCCACGATGCTCAGCTGAGTGGCCAGGCTGGCAAAGACCTTCACAGTCACCCCCACAGCCCCTACACCTCTGGGGTCACACAGTCCTGGGGCTGAATTCCAGTTACCATAATTTATAGTCACATAATCTCTTTGTGTCTCAGTTTCTTCACCTCAAAATGGAGATAATGCCAACTTCCTTGGGTTCTTGTGAGGATGAAGTTGGATGGAGCACTTAACAGAGTACTGCATTTCATTTATTTAATCATTCTATATTTATTGAGTGCCTTCCTCGTGCCAGGCACTGTTTTAGGCACTGGGGATTCAGCAGTAAATCACACAGACGATGTCCCCTGTTCTCAAGGGCTTCCATTCTAGAGAGAGAGTGTGAATATAAACCACAAATATGCAAATGAGAGAATGTCACATTATGATGAGTGCTGTGAAAGTATAAACAGGATAACATAACAGGGTGACATTCAGGGTCACTGGAGGAGGGAGGGTGATTTTGGATAAGGTGGTCAGGGTCTGCATCTCTGAGGTGCCATTTGAATTGAGACCTAAAGGATGAGGGAGAGTCAGCCACACTAAGAGTCAAATAAAGTACATTCCAAGGAGAAGAAACAAGTGCAAAGGCCCTGAGGCAGGAAGAGCGCACTCTCTGGGGAGGCTGGTGTGGCTAGAGCAGGGGGAAGTGGGAGGTCACAGGCAGGGATACTGGGAGTCCTCAAGGACCTTGGAAGAAGTCTGACTTTAATTCCAAGGTCTAGGAAACCACTGGAAGTTTTCAGCAGGGGATGCTGGAATTTGATTTATGCAGTAATTGCTCAACAAAGCCTTGCTGTTACCATTTTGAATAATAATAATAATAATATGAAGCTCAGAGAGGAGAAGCAATTTGCCCAAGGTCACAGAGTCCCCTTCACACAGCCCCTTCCTCCTCTTTCTGGCCTTCCCCCTCCCTATGGATCAGTCCCTAGCCTGGTGGGAAGAGGGTGAGGGCAGCCTCCCTTCCCTCATTCTGGCTCCCTTCCCTCCGGCCATTTCCCGTGCTCCCGGCGCCTGAGCCCCAATTAGCCAGCGAGGCTGACGGCCTGGGCTCTGAATGACAGACACCTCCTGTCACCCCCTGACGGGCAAGAAGATTAACTCAGAGCTGAGCTGGCTGGAGGGGATGACAAGGAAGGGAGGGAGAGGGGCTGGATGACCAGGTCTCCCACCACCAAAATCCCCCTCAGTGCCTGGAGAAGAAGAGGAGATGGAGGGACCCCAAGAGCACTGGCAGGAGGGGAGGAGCATGCACACACTCACACACACACACACACACACACACACACACCCTGCTCTCCTGATCAGCTGCTCTGAGCTGGAGCCGCTGCCCCAACTTCCACCCTTAGCCCCTCTGAGGGCAGGGACCACACTTAGGGGTGCATTCACAGCTGAGCCATCAGTTCTGGGCACAGGATGGGTGCCCAGTAATTATCTGTGGACTGACTGCTCTAAGCACTTTTCACAAACACTCATTCAATCCTCACAACATCCCCATTTTAAAGAACAGGAAACCAGGGCTCAGTGGTGGAGGGACTGGTTCAAAACCACGTGGCTGGGCTAGAATTCGAACTGAGATTGCCTGATGTCAAAGCCAAGCTTCTAATCACTATCCCATATCGCTTCTCTCTTGTGGAGAGAGCTCAGCCCATGCCATTTAGGAATTTGCAATCCACTTTGGAGCAATGAGACACAAGCCCTGGAAAAGGGAATTGACACAGCAATTCTGGGCGTAGGCACTGGGCACCAGACTGAGGGTCAGAAGTTCTAGTAACTCTCCAAAAGAGTGGGGCCAGGAGAAATGGGTACAGAATGTAATCAAGTCTCCTGGAGGAGAGGAGGTGAGCTGGGCCTCTAAATGTAGAAATGACTAGTCAGTAGAAGACAAGAGGAAGGCATTCCAGGCAGAGGAGAACTTTATGGACAAAGGCTTAAGGCAGAAATGGGCGAGGTATGCATTAAGTGGATGCAAGCGGCAGAAACCCAATACACTGGCTTAAACAACATTGGAACCTATTGGCTCCCTCTGGGGCTTGAGTCCAAGAGTGTTTGGCTTCAAGCACAAGGGGATCAGTTTCCCTTTGTTGGCTTCATTCATGGGTAGCTCTCCCTAAGTGGTTGTGGCCCCCAATTGCTACACTTCCAGATGGCTTACATATCCCCTTCCCAAAATTCCAACCAAAGCCCAGGGATTCAGTCTGATTGGCCAGACCCAGGTCACATGCACCCCCCCGAACCAATCACTCAGGGAGGAGGGGGTCTGTTGATTGTCCAGGTCCCCCAGAACCAGAGATGGTGGTTAGTCTCTCTAGAGCCCCAAGGCTCCTGGTGGAGGGGAATAGGTGTTCCTCCAGAAGTAGGCGGGTGCTGGAGTAGGGCTCCCCAAGCCCAGGGCTGGGTTCTGGCCCATGAAAGACCCTTTCGTAGACATTGAAGATGCTCCCCGCAAACACACACACTTTCTTTCCAATTCCAAGAGTTCCCACTTGTATAGAAAATATTCACCAGCCCAGCTCTGGTCAGGTAAGAGGGGGCTCCAGGAAGGGCCCTGATCCAGGACTGGAGGGACCTTGAGGGTCCCCTCTGCCCGAGTTTGTTCTCATGCCTTGGATGTCTCCATGGGCCTGCTTGATGTTCTTTCCATCCCTCTTCCATCTGTAGCCTTACAGAGAGCTTCCCCTAGATTTCCTTCATTATTTGGGTCTTTGCTTGCCTTTTACAAACTCACAAGCTCTGACTGGAGCTTAAGAATGGCAGTCTTGCAACAGGAAAGGTACCGGCAAGGACTTCCACAAGGGATAGTGCTCCACTCCATAGCCAGGGATAGGCATGGCTCTCAGCCTCAGGAGAGGACAGGCAACAACAGCCCTGCCAGCCCTCAGGTCAGGGAGGGAGGGAGGTTGCCCATCCTAGAGCTAGGAACAATGAACTTATTTCACCAGAGGAGGTGGGAGGCAGAATTATAGGTGAGGCCTGGGAAGAGGCATTTGGCTTGTGGTGGTCACGCTCAGTAGTTTGGAGCATGGGCTTGGAAGGCATACTGACATGGATTTGAATCCTGTGTCAGCCTGAACCTTGGTTTCCTCATCTGTAAAATGGGGATAATGCCAAACCTGACCTAAAATGATAGTGAAGTTGGAATGAGATATTGCACACCAGGTGCTGGGACCACTCTTGGCACACAGCAACTGTTCCATAAGGAGGCAGCTGTTACTAACGTTCTTCTAAGACTGTCCGGAGTTGATCCTTTGCCTGGGACCCAAGGCAGCCCTCTCCGGACCTCAGTTTCTCCATTTGTACTTCCAGCCTTCTCACTCCTAGGTGGGTGAATTACTTAGATGACCTCAATGAGGGTAGGACCCCCTCCAAACATGGTCAATCCATGGGGGGTGAGAAAGCAGCAGTGCCCAACCAATGTTTTCAACAGGCTGGGCGGGCAGCACCAGGCAGGCAGCACAGGGCAGGCGGGGGCTGGTCAGGTTTTTAATTGAACGCAATGCAAATGAAATGTAAATACCATGCAAATAAGCTCTTGCCAGGAGGCACAGGGTGGGAGGCAAGGAAGCAGAGAGGGGATTGCTAGATCCTTCTCCCCACTCCCCTTTTCTTTCTCTCCCATGGCTGCCCATGTCCACCTCCTGGAGCTGCCCACCCCACAGGGCCACTCCATTTCAGGAACAGCGGGCACTTCAACCCAGTGCCCCCTCCCAGACCCACTTCTCTGCCCTGCTGCTCCTGCTGGTGGTGGGGGGGTGCTCCGGGAGGAGCCAGGGACCCTGTGGACGGGTGGGGCTGACACAGACGCTAACAGTTGCGCAGAAGGACCCACACAGAGATGTAGAGGAACACACAGATACAGACATGCAGAGACACACATTCCCTCCCAAGCCCCCCATGACACTGAGACCCACGCAGAGACAGCCAGTTGCACATAAATATACACAGTCCCACATTCAGTCACAAATACACACCACGGCACAAATAAAACCAGTCAACAACACACACACGCTGCTCACCTAGCCATGAGGACTCCAGACTGAAGTCCCTGTGCTGGCTGGATGTCAGAGAGGGTGGGGGGGGTGGCAGGCACCCTGTGTGGTCAGAGCCTGGTGGCCTAAGTGAGGCCATGTGGGTGGTAAGGGTTGGGGAAACTTCAGGGTGGCCTGGGCCCTTTGACCATACCCCAGGGCTCAGAGCCACTAGACAATCCCAGGTGTTGGTCCGTCCTCCAAGTCCCTGGGGCACTCTGGGCCCCATTCTGGCATTTGGGGTGCCCCCATGGTTCCCATTCCTGGGGCAGCCAGTCATTTGGGTGTGGTTGGCCCAGGGTGACAGGGCCTGGTCTGCTAGGTCAGGAATCCAACCCTGCCCGGCCACAGGGTAGAGGGTGAGGTGCAGGGGGATGGGGGAAAGGCTGGGCAGTTAGGACAAACCTCCATTCCACCCCAGATCCACATCTGGGGGTGGTCCTGGCCCTCCTTCCAAAGTGACTCACACTGCACATTTAACTCTCATTAGCGCCTCCCAGCCCAGCTGGGAGGGACAACCGCCAACTTCCTCCAGTAGACAGGGAGCTCTGGGTGGGCCACCCCCGCAGCCTCAGTTTCCCTCTAGGGGCCTGGCCCAATGACAGGGGCTGTATGGGAGAGCAGCTACTCAATGTCCCCTTAGCCTGAGCTAGGGCAGTCCTCTGCCCCATGGAATGAGGAGCTGGGTGTGGCCTCTTCCAGGAAGCTCCCCCAACCCAGTCCCCTGCCGGATGTGCCACAGCCTCAAATAGACACCCCAACCAGGGCCCAGAGGTCGGGAAGGAGGGGAGACAGTCAGACAGCACTGGACCTCTGGCTGCCAAAGTTTGGGGGTGATCCACAACTAGTCCTGCTCCGTTGTTCTCCAACAGCACCAGGGGTGGAGGGATGGAAGCCAGAGAAGCGGAGATGTGGCCAAGAATCCATGGCCTTTCAGAGCGTCTTTCTCCCTCATCGCAGGCCCAGCCCTGCTCTTATTTTGATTGCAACTGCCCTGTTTCGCTTACAGCGTGCGGGGCACCCTGGGTGCAGGCCCCAGGGGGGATGTGCCAGAGACCCCCACCTCACAGCAGGAGCGGCCAGGGCCTCCTGCCTCCGCCGCACTCCCTTCCCCCCACCCTTCCCCTCTCTGTGGGAAGAAGGCAGCTGGGGCGGGGGTGGCCGCGGGAGCGTCTTGCCCGTGTGATCGTGCCGAGCCGGGAATTCGGGGCCATGTGGGAAAGACATTAGTGCCGGCCGCCCTGCCAACCAGGAATGCGCCCCCCGCTCCGCAGCCGCCGCCCGCCTGGCCCAGAAACGGTGACTCACCCGCTCGTGTTCCCACCCCCTCGTCGTGCACCCTCCACAGCCCACCACAGTCCTGGCTGGGGCTCTCCAGCCTCCTTGCCTTTGTTCCTGGCTAGTCATGCTACCTGCCTTCTTGACCACCCCCCATTAGCTATCAATCTCTTATAATACTGAACCAGATGGCACCTCCTGGGGAGCCCTCAGGGGCCCCCCAGCCCCACAAGGCCTGTCGATTCCCTGGGTTCCTCCCCTGGCTAGAACCTTCCTTTGGGACTTAGCATGGCAAGGTGATTCACCTCGGGGCCCTCACACACCCAGCCCAGGCCCTGGAGCTCAGGGCAGGTGCAGAATAAAGAAAGGAGTCAATGTGGCCTCTTCAGCTTGGGAAGCCCAGCACTGGGTGGGGAGTGCTGTTTCCTTGGGCTCCTCCTCTGTGAACTTGGAACAATAAAACAATCCCTCCTACCTCAGACGGTATGTGACCTTGGACCTTATCCCCCCTGTCCGAGCCTTTGCTTTCCTCATTTTATGGGATGGGAATAAGCTACCCACTCAAGGTGCAAATAGGGGGAGCCTACTGATGCCTGTAAAGCCCACCACTCAAGGTCTAATACTGATGGGTACATGATGCTATTACTAGTAATTGTAACTATTTAATGAACACCTACTATTTGTCAGGTCCCAGGCTGGGGATTTCTAAACATTATCTCATCTAATCCCTACCTCAGTCTGATAAGGTAGCTTCTGTTATTATCCTCCTTTAACAGACAACGAAACATTGATACTTGGTGAGGAGAAAGGTACTGATTCAGGGACCCAAGACAAATTGACAGAACATGGACCCACCCCAAGGCTGTGGTCCCAGCCTCCTTTCCCCCTCTCCAGTATTCTCCAGAGCCCATGAAGGAGCATCCCTTGGGTCTGCCTCTTGCAAAGATCAAATGGGGCGCTAGTTGGTGGCCTCTCGCAGCCCCACCCCTGTTGGAACCCTTCAACCAGACTTCCACCCAGGCCCACCTCTCATAACTTTTAGTAAGACATAATAGCACCAAGCAGCAGGCATCAGCTTTGTTTTTAATTATCTAATTTACATTTAATTTTCCCTATCAACATGATGCACTTTATTAATGTTTTACCTAAGTGCATCCATTTATGGGCTGAACACATGTTCCTAAAACTAATGGGCATTGCTTCTCTTTTGGAGACCCCCACTCCAGTTTAGAGTGGGGGACCCCAGCCAGGGTCTCAGGCCCCAAGATCCAGCAACCAACACAGTCCCCAGTACAGGTCAGTGCTAAAAACCCATCTCTCAAATTCTGAATGAACAAAGGTCCCAGAACCCTTTTAGAACATGCCCCTTCTCTGCCATCTTCCAGAAATAATGATTATTGAGTGTTTAGTCTGCCAGACAGTTTATAGGAATATCTTGCTTAATCCTGATGCCAACCCTTATAGACAGGTATTATTAAATACCTGCTTAACAGATAGAAAAACAGAGTTGAAGTGTCTTGCCCAGGGTCACCCAGCAACCAAAGGGAAGAGCTGGCATGCAAATTTTGTGTGCATGTTTCGAAGCCCACTCTGTACCACAGGATCGGGTGTTCCTCTTAGAAAATCCGTGCTCTGTTCTTGCAGACACCAGCCCCAAATTATGGAGCCTTGGGTCTGTAGGAAAGTGTGCCCTGAGGTGACAGGGCAAGTAGGGTGGAGTGTGGGAACCTGGGGACTCAGGGCCTTCCCAGGCCAGAGGTCTGAGTTACCTCTCACCTCTCTGGGCTCCCAGGGGTCCCTGAGACCTGGATCTGGTTTTTTAGGTCTCCTGATGCCCAGTGGCCACGACTTCCATGGTGGATTTTTCCTGCCAACTGCAGGAGGGTCCCGGAGGTAGTAGGGTACCCCCATCTTTATTTCTCCCACCAGTCCCCAGAGGAAACTGGGTCTCCTCTAAAGCAGAAAACATGAGCCAAGACTCTGCTTTCCAGGAGTGAAGAGAGACTATGAAATCCAAACTGAAGTCCCGCGGTGGAAGGAGGACTTGGGCTCACACTCACCTTGGCCTTCACTTCAGGAGGGCAGTGTGCCCTTACCCAGCCTCAGCCAGATCTGGGCAGACAGGAACTGTGGACATTTGCTCCATGCCTGGGCCAGACCTTGGGTGAATGGACAGTATGGATGTCCACCTGAGCTTCAGCCACCTCCTGGGCAGGTGGTGTGTGTCCTCACCATGGCCTTGGCCAGGCCCTGAGCAGACAGGCAGTGTGGACACTCACCTCAAGCCCTAGCCAGACCCAGGGAGGAGGGCAGTGTAGACCCCTCTACTCTCAGTCATGCCTGGGAACCAGAACTTCTTTGAGATTCCATGCAGCCATCCCCTGCCCAATGTTGGGGCATAGATCTATTCTTCAACAATGCCTGGAGGCCCCAGAAACTCAATTTGTCACTGCAGGGAGAGAGTGAGCCAACCTGGAACCCAAAGGCCTGGATTAGCATCCCTTGTATCACCCTTACTTCTCCAACCTCAGAGTACTCATCTAGAAAAGGGAGACTATGAGCCCATGCATTCCCAGGGAGCTGTCAGGGCTGCTATGAAAATTAAATGAGAGGGGACAGCCAGGGCCTTGAATACCTCCATTCCTAGGCCCCTGCCTCCTTCATGTAGCAGTTTCATTACACAAAAAGGGAAACCAAGAACCAGAGAGGCCAAAGGACTATCCCAACATCACATAGTAAATTGGAGTCAGAGGTGAAACGCAGATCTGGGTCTGTCACAGGGGCAGGACTTTGGGAACATCCAGGGACCAAGGCACTATGTGGGTTAAGCAGCACCTTGGCGCCTGGTCCAGGCTGGGCAAGTGTGTGTTGGGGGTGGGGGAGTGGACAGGGTGTCAGAAGAGCCGCTCCTGCCGCCTCCCTGGTATTTTTAGCCTCGAGAATGAGCTGAGCTCAGGGTTCTGAACTCCCAACGGTAGTGAGGGAAATGGGAAGGTCCCCGCCGCCCCTCCTACCACAGCCAGCCTGGAGCCGGGGGTATGGCGGGGGGGGGGACCTGGAAAGGGGCAGGGACCCCAGGGACTGGAGGCAGTCAGGCCCAAGTCCCTACACCCCAGCCGACTCCCATCTGGGTCATTCTTCAAATGCCCTCCCTCCCTGCAGGGGTGCGTCAGCGCCTGCTTGGCAGGGACAGGCGCCCCCATCTCGCCCCCGCTACCCTCCACTTCCCCTGCTAGGAGCTCCGGGCCAGCTCTCGCCTGCGCCAGGTCAGAGCTGCAAGGTTCCCATGACAACGGATGACAGTAGCGGAGGCTGCCGGCCACAGGGTCAGGGGTGAGGGGGCTGTGGGTGGAGGAGCAGGAGAGGGAAGGGGGCCCAGCAGGGGGGTGGGGGAGGGGGCTGGAGCAAAGGCCCCCGAAATCACAGCTTCTTCTTGAGCCTTGAACACCAAGGAGAAGCTTGGAACCTTGCCGATTCATGCTGGAAGGGACCCCATTGCATTGACCAGGAAAGCTAGGCACAGGAGGGGCCTGGCTATGCCTTTGATCATGTGATCAGGAAGCCAGCTAGGGGTAGAGCTTGGATGGAAATCCTAGCCCCTTGCATCCCAGCCTAGGACTCTGGACTAGGATCTTGAAGGGTAAGGGGTAGGGCCCAGGGGATCCCTTACCCTCATCTCTAGGAAGTCAATTGTTCCTGAAGCCCTCCAACCAGCCTGGCCATTCTGTGACTGTGATGAGTCATCAAGGCCCCCATGCCAACAGGTCACTTCCCGTCAAGCACGGCCCCCCACTTCCTAATGTGGGATATGTTTTGGTTCTTCTGGAGGGTACATGTCAGGGATCGTGGCCTCCTGCTGTCTCCTCCCCAGGGACCCAGAGTGAGCTTGGGAAGCTGTCCCCACATGGCCAGGTTGACCGAAGTCTTCATCCCAGTCTTTAGCCCCTTGCCACACAGGTTCCAGAACCATCATTGGCTCCCACTGTCCCCCAGACAAAATACACTCACTTATTTTGGAGCTTGAGGTTGATCCCAGTCTCCTGTTTTCTCTCTGGAGTAGTCTCCTCACTGTCCCAGAGGTTTCAGTCTCCAAGCCTTCTTGGTAAGTGGCATGGTCCTTCAAGGCTCTATCTTCTCCATAAAGCCTTCTTGGCTGTTACTGTCCACTCAGATCTCTTGTTCACCAAAGAGTACAAAGCTTGAGAGTTCATAAAGATCTTTCTTACAAGGCTTCTCATTTCACCTTCATAGTATCTCTGAGAAGTGGTGTTAGTTGTTGATGGGTAAACTGAGGCCTAAAGAGGGAAATCACTTGTAGAAGATCATAAGGCCTGTGAGTGTTGACTTGGAGTGCAGCTTCAGGCCGCCTCTCCTCTTGGTCACCTTTTGGGACCAACCTGTTGCAGTAACCAAATTGTGGCACTACATTTGTTCAGACCCAACCAATCTTTTCCCAGCCCTTCATGCACAGCAGGCCACCCATGTCCTCTACCTCCAATTCATCCATTTATTCAACATATACTGAGCATCCAACTTTCAAAGGGCAGACAATCCCTTCCCCCTGGTGCTCTCCTGCTAGCTGGAGAGACCAGCAAGTGAACAGGCCAGTTCACCCAGTATGATCCCAGCAGAGCTGTGATAGCACTGCCGGGGACAGTGGGTGCACAGAAGAGACACTTTGGCCTCCCTTAGGTCCTGCTGGCCTGGGGAACTTTACTCCCATGTCTAACCTCCATCCAACTTGCTGCAACCCCTAAAGGACTTTTTAAGTGGCTGACTGGCTGAGAGAGGGCCAGAACCCAGATCTCTGATCCTACAGCTTTATCAACCAGCAACCTCACTCTAAATCTCCTCAGGACCTCTCTCTCCACCTATGCCAGAAGCCCTAGGATGGTTAGAGGAGGGAGGCCGGCTGGACAGCAGACCTGCCGGGCCCACAGAAAAGAAATGCATCGAGCTCCTCTTCCAGCCCCCTCCCACAAAACACTGCAGGTCCAGGGACTTCCTGCAGCGCCCCCTCTCCCAGTTCTGCTTTGTGGAACCTGCAAGCCAGTGGGGTCTTCAAAGCAAAGGCAAGAGTTACAGCCTCACCTCCCAGGGCTGTTGAGCCAGGCCAGGAAGCAGGGAAGGAAAGAGGATTTGGGATGGCTGTTTGGAACTCAGGATCTACCAGGGCCACCAGGAAGGGAAGACAAAATGAGAAAGGAGCTCAGTCTCTCCCCAAATCCTCCCACCAGTTGGACTGGGGGCTGTGAGGGCTGTGGGAGGCAGGGCAGCCTCCTGACAGGGGACCCAGAACCCCCCCTGGGGTGGGGTGGGTCAGAGTGCTGGGTGCCCTCGTGATGAGGCCAGCTGCCGGGCGATTAATCTTGCGAGGAGGACTCTGCATCAGCCTCTCCTTCCCCAGCCTCGCAGGGCCAACCCCACCCACCTGCCCCCAGAGTTAATCTCTGCTCAGGGAACTTCTCAGTTGTTGTCACGGCTGTATTAATTCCGAGGCAGAGGGAAGCAGGAAGGAGGGAACACAGCTGCAAGGGGTGGGGGTGTGTGTGTGGATGGCCTCCTTGGAAAGGTTTTGTGGTCAGCATCTGGTGGGGAGAGGTCCCAAAGGATGGGCCCTGGGTCCCCTTCCAGGTCCAGCCCTGGATGAGGGGTGGGGGGTAGGGGTGGGGGCGTCCAAGCTATGCCCCTCAGACCATCAGATCCTTACACCCCTGGCCTCAAGCCCTGGTCCACCAGCAGAGCCTCAAATGCAGTTTGCAGTTTTGACAGCAGATGTCTCTGCTATTATGATTTATCAAATTGCTCAAGGTAAATAATGCACACATATTTATAGGAGAGAGGGGGTAGGAGAAGGTGCGGGGAGGAGTGGGGTCAGAGGGTTTAATGGTGGAGGGTGAGTGGCAGGCCTCCCCACTCAGACTCAGGCCTTAATCCCAGCCTGGCCCTGGGGAAACTGACTTGGGGTCACACCAAGCCTGCCCAGCCACCCGCCACTCAGGCCTGGCCCCCATGATGGCAGGGAGTGACGCAGCCAGTGGCTGGACTTGTCTTGCTGGGCCCCCGCCAGGCCTGGGAGGTGGCCACCTGGGGGAAGCGGCTGAGCCAGCCTCACACCTCTGCTTCGCGTTTCCATGGCTTCACTGAGTCCCCGCTCCGGAGGGCTCCCATAGCCTTATTGACAGCAGGCATTGCCCTTGCCCTGACCCTCGCTGCCACTCTCCCCAGACCCCCGGTAGCTGTCTGCAGCGGAGTCAAGAGCCAGGTGAGGGGCTGGAAGCCCCTCTCCCACCCAGGGAGGGAGAGAGGTGTATGTGTGTGGGGGGGGGTTCATTCGGTTTAAATTCAGTCTGCACCCACTTTGGGTCCCCCAAATACTCACACCCTGTCATTCCAAGGGAGGAGTCAGTGATCTGGGCCTGCCTTTCACCCCCTGCCCTCACTCCACACAGTGCTCTTTGTTTCCAAACCTTTCTGGGTTTGAGAACATTTGGTTAAAGAGCTTTATTGGGTTTTATTATTTGAAGAGCAATATATGTTCACTGCAAAAAATATGTTAAGAAACACACCAAAAACCCCAAAGTCAGAAAATGCAGAAAAGTCTAAGGAAGTAATAGTTGCCCCCAATACCCCACCTGGCCATGATCCCAGGCAACAGAGAAGGGGTGGTTCCTTCCAGCCAGAGCCCAAAGCATAACCAGGGGTTTAAGGGCCAGCATCTGAAACCAGAGGAACCTAGCTGTGTGGCTTTGTGCCTCGCGCTACCTCTCTGAACCTCAACTTTCTCATCTGTAAAATGGGCATAACTGATCAGTGCCCTCCTCACAGTGTCGTGAGGGCTAAGGGAGCTAGCATGGGCCATGAACTCTATGCCTTGTCAGACTGGGGGGTTTCCTTGGCACCTCTGACCAAGGGGTAGAGATGCAGGTATGGGGGGCTTTCTGGGGGCTGGGAGAAGGGGACTTTTCTTAGTAAGTTTCCTTCACCTATGGACAACACTCCAGTTAGGACTGGAAATACATAGGAGGAAAAATGCCCAGAGAGAGGAGAAAATATGTTTCCTGAGCATGCATGTTTTCTACCCCTTCTGTGTGCCAAGTGCCCTCCCCAAGCTGCAGATGGGTAGCCCTGTAGCCAGGTGACGTCACCCAGTGATTAATGCTGTGATGGGGGAGGCACAGGGACCCCTGACCTGGCCTGCAGAGGTCAGGAAGGCCTCTGGGGAGGCACCCCCCTGAGTAGGGACCCTGTAGGAGAGGATGGCTCAGTCAGGAGGGAGATGGCAGCAGGAACCGGACCTGCATCTGACCAACTACTGGGGGGGCTGGGGTAGCCAGCCACCTGAGCCCCCCAGTCCAAGCCCCCCAAGCCCAGCCACTTTACACCCAGGCCTGGAGCCCCAGAGGACCTGGCTCACCTCCCCTGGGCCTGCCCCGTCTTCACGCCCTGCTGTCTGGAATCTGAGGCAGCCCTTGTTCTCTGGCAGGAGGGGAATTTAATGCCGCTGAGAGATGGCAGGTTGGCAGGCGGAAAGAGATGAAAGTGTCCGCTCTGGCAGCCGGGACTGCAGCTGCAGGGGACCCTCCCGCACCCCCATCAACCTTCCTGGGCATTCCCCACGCGATGTGGCAGGAAGCCCTCAAGGGCCCCTCAAAGATGTGGGCCTCTGGGGACGGGACTCCCTGCAGGGCTGTGTAACCTTGGGGGGCAGCTGGGCCTCTCTGTGCCCTACCTGTCGGGTGGCTGTGTCAAGGTCTGCCTTGTTAACATGCTAGGGACTTCCCTTCCCTCTTCCCAGCCCTGGCTGTCACCAGCAGTGCCTGTCAGCCCAGGACCACAGGCAGGCAGTGGGGGGCTGGGGTGGGCTGTGCAGTGACCTCCATCCATCCATCTCCGGCACCTGGGAGGGGGCAGAAGTCAATGTAATCAGTTCAGGCCCCCAGTAGCCTTGACTGCAGCCGAACCATGCAGCCATCCCACCCTCTTCTTTGTGGCAGCCCAGAGCTGGGCTGAGCCTGGGGATAAAGGCTGGGCCCCCAGTCCCACATCCCTGCTGGAGCCGCTGTGGGTCTTGGCACTGTGAGGTGAGCTTGTTGCTCTGCAAAGCACTCTGTCAGGTGCCCCCACCCTATAGTTCCTGGTGATGTAGGGGCACTTGGCCAAGGTCATCCAGCAAGGGCACACACATATACAACATGGCTTTCTTACATGGTAACCAAGAGATGAGGAGGGACCCACATGTCCAGACTCCCAGGCCCCCCTCTCCATTCTTTGGGAGGCAGCTGGTCCTTCTCCCAAAGCACCCAGGTGCTGGGGACTGGCAGCCAGGAGCCTGGGTCCTAATCAGGGCCCCACCAGCCTCTTGCTCTGTGATTTGGGCATGCCTTGCATTCTCTCTGGGTCTCAGTTTGTCATCTATAAAATGGGTAATAATTCCTGTCCTGACAATTTCCTAGAGCCAAAGGAGCAAACTTGCTCAAGGAACTGAGACTGGTCCAGACTGAAGACTGAGCCTCCAAATAGCCTTGGGTCAAGGGGAAATACACACGTAGAGAGCCCAGCTTTCGGTCCATATTCACCCACTACAGCTGCAAGAGCTGTGCTGCTTCCCCTTCCTACACATGACAACAGGAAGTTCACAGAAGAGGGCCAAAGGCTCAGTCTGAGTCCTGCGTCAGGCCCAGGGTGTGGGACAGGCCCCCAGTCTTGGGTGGAAGCACAAGAGCAGCGAGGGGACTAGTTTAGGCCGAGCCTGGCTGCTGGGGGTGGGGGTGGGGGGCGCCTGGCAGGCCCTGGGCAGGCTGGGGTGGGGGGAGGCCTTTGGCGGCTGCAGAGAACAAAGAGGCTGGGGTTGCCAGGATATTCTGTGGAGCTGAAGCCGGCGGCGGTGGGGCTGCGAGAGGGGCCGCGGCGGCTGTGGGAAATGGTGCCTGCTGCCCCAACACCAGCTCCCCCATCCAGACTGGGCTTTGGGGCCAGGCTGGGGTAAGATGGGCTGCCAGGACCCCCACTCTCCCTGCAGAGTTGCATGGCTGTCAGGGCAAAGACCCAGGAAGTGCTGTGGGCAGAGACATGCATGGGTCAGTGTCTGAGGGGGCCACAGGTGCACATTGCTACAATGTCCCAACACATACCCAGGGTAACACAGCCAGCGTCACATACATAGATCACCTGAGGCCGGTCCCAAGGCCACACCCATGGTGATCCCACAGACCCAGTGTCACACACACATAGAATCACCCAGTGTCTGTCACAGGGTCACATTATTCCAAATGACAGTGTTGCATATCCAACGTCACACACTCGCTAGAATCATCCAATGTCACATTAAATTGCACAACCCAGTATCACACTGATTCTGTACAGCACTGTACAATGTCACAGGATCACACATGCAGTGTCACAGAACATCCCCAAATAATGTGGCTGCTAACATCACCCACTAACCCTTGGCCACATGAGGGCTCCCAGCATCTCCCACACACTATCCCAGACTCATTTCATAATGTCACGTAGTTTGTCACACACAGCACTGCTGCACAAGGCCTCATGTGGTGGTCAGGGCCTTGAAGCATATATATGCATGCGTGCACGTGTGCACACAAAACACACACACACATACACATACATGCTGGACTGTTCGGGGTCTGCACAGAGGCTGGGCTTGTCCCTAGCCAGTGTGCACCTCCAGCCTCTTGAACTGCCCCCGAGCTGTCTCCCCAAGAGCGTGTCCCGAATGCCAGCTCACCCAGGGGAGTGGGGTGAAGGCTCCTGGTTCACTAGGAGGTCAGCATCCCAGCTGCAGGAGAGGGGAACTGAGGGTGCTCCAGCGGGGAAGAGGAATTGGGCATACACTTCCACTGGGGAGTCTGCCTCTAAGTACTTTTCTTTCAGAGGGGAGAGAAGTGGGGTGAGCCAGCAACAGAAAGAGAAGAGGTGCAAGATCCAGATCCAGAGAGATGCAGAGACATGACAGACAGAGACCCAGAGACACACGGAGATTCAGAGATGTGGGAAGATGAAGAGACAGAAAAGAGACCAACAGAGACATTGGGATAGAGAGGCAGAGACGATGAGCCAGGTGGAGAAATGGAGGAAGAGTCAGCTCCAGACACCAAGCCAGACAGGCAGGCTGGTGCAGGGCGGGGCCAGGGCTGGTGGCTGGGGAGCAGCTGGGCCCCCTCTGGAGAGGAGGGAGGCTGGGCGGCTAGGGCCGCAGGGAGGACACACACCCAGGCAAAAGGTAGGGGACATCTTGGTGAGATTTGGGTGCATAATAGTTTTAAAATAGCAACACCAGCTGCCATTGACTGAGGACTTACTATGAGCCAGGCCCTTCCCTAGTGTGACCTCATTCCATCCGTAGGCAACTTTGTGGGGAACAGACTATTATTGCCCCCATTTCCCAGATGAGGCAACTGAGGGCTTGACAGATGTTCAGGCCTTGCAACTCTCCCCTCTCCTGCCTGGGGCTCCCCCAGACACAGAGGTGCAGGGAGACGGGCAGGCTGCAGATCCTCTGAAGCACAGTCCAAGAGGCTAAAGCTAGAAGGGGCTTTGAGTCTTGGGTGTCTCTGGGGTGAAGGGTGGACCCAGGAGCCCCGGCTGGGCTGCGGGTTGGCACACTAACAGGTACAGGCTGGCTGAGTCACGGCACCCCCCTCGAGGCTGGCACTGCAGCCGTCCACCCCATACCTGTAGGCCTGCCAAAGAGGGCCGGCCAAGGCCATCTGCGGCTCTAGCGCTGCCAGCAGCCTGGCGGGGGCAGGCAGGGCCTCCTGCCTGGGCGCCCCCTGCCGGCTAGGCTACCCCCTCCCCAGAATCCTCTCGGTCCCCCCAAGGTTCTGGAGGTGCTGCAATTTGCCTTGAGCTGGGGTGAGGGTGCCCCCGGCTCTAATACCTCCTCCTCCCACCCTCTGGATACCCTCCCCTTCGGCAGAGCTGCCTGGAGAGATCACAGGCAGCCACATGAAAGGGAATTTTTCCCAGGCAGAGATGAAGGTGAAAGCCGCCTCCCACCATCCCCACCCGCCCCCGCCGTGCCAGGCCTGGCTGCTGAGCCCCCAGTGCTCAAAGGGAGCTTGTGACACCCGGGAAGGGGTTGGGGGTCAGGGGCCCCACCCCGCTGTGGCTGCTTTCTCCCCGCAGGAGCAATGGTGGAGACACCTCATCTCCCCCCACCTCCCACTCACCTCAGCTGCAGGACTTGCCCCTGTCCAGAGAGCCCCCACCCCAACTGAAGGCAGGCCCCACCCAGTCAGGAAGCTCTTCCGGGCCAGCCGATCCCTCAAGCAGGCGCTCAACAGCTGGGTGGGGAGCCCTGACCCCAGGTGAGTGGACAGTGGCCTCTGGGTGCGGGTAGGGAGGGCACCCAAGGCCCCTCTGTGGGCCTCCATCATGTGGTTGTGCGGTGATTTCCCCCAACAGTGGCCTCTGAGTCTCAAACAGCCTTGTGGGGGCGAGGACAGTCAGGCAAGAGTCAAAGCCAGGGGCACCCCACCCTTAGGCCCGAGAGGGTATGTATGTGTGGGGTGGTCTGTGTGCTAGGCACAGTTAGGTCCCCAAGAAAGAAACTGCTCCCTGGGGAATCACATTAGTGGCTGGGGACAGCACTAGATCCCTTCCACGTAAGGAGAAAGAAATGAACGGGTAGCTCAGATCCCAACTCCAACACGGTTGGCTGCTTTTGCACTGATCAGGCCATGGTAAATTCAGGTGAATGAAGAAGGGGGCCCAGGTGAGTGGAGATCTCTGGAGACTGGGTTCTGAGGTGTGTGTGTGTGGGTGGGGGGCAGTCTTGTGGAGAGGGTCCCCAGCACCAGCCACTCCCAGATTAAGAGCTTTTCCATCCCACGTGACAGGTTGGCTGCTCCGCTCCCACATCTGGGCGCAGAAAGCCTCTCTTCTCCAGATCCTCACTCTGACCATCTCTGAGTCATCACCATCTTCTTCCTCTGCAAAGTAGTCTCAGCCAACCCCTGCCCAGCAACAGCCCCCAAACCAGCCCCATCGAAACCGGAAAGCAAGAAGCCACTAGTGCTTCGTGACACAAACATGCATTCATTTTATTCACAAAACAGCCTGGTTTCCTAAAACAATACAAATAGCATGTTCATCAGCAGGAAGCCGGCCATGGGCAGGGGGCCTGGACTGCAGGGAGCCCCCGGGCACCCACGCCCATCGGTGGGGGGGGGGCACGCAAAGAAGCCCTTTCTTCTGCCACCACCAGCAAGCCCAGAAAAGGGACTTATTTTCTCTAAGGGAAGTAGCCAGGATCGGAAATATCGAGACATGGGCTCCCCAGATCTCAATGGATAAGCAAACAGAATTTTCGTTTTTCCAAAATCATCACTGTTAGGGTGGGGGATCCCATTCTAGGGACCGTGGGTGCAGCACAGCTGGCCTGGGGATGGGGATGGGTGGGGTGCTCCCCTGTCCCTCCGTGAGCTCCTCACCAGCAGCTCTGCACACATGGATGAGTACAGAGGGGCTTCTACATGGCGCCATCAACATTCTCTTTATCAACTTGAGTGGATTCTCCAGGCAAACTATGCACTATTTCATGGTCGGAAAGAATCAAAGGAAGTTTAAATGAGGGTGGAGTTAAACTGTGCTAAATTACAGTAGTGCTTATTAGTAACTAGATTTCAAAAGGTTACAGAAAATTTACATTCTCTACACAAAAACTGCATCTCCTGCACAGACAACATTGACATCGACACAGGAAAGAAACTGATTGTCCATTCTTTGCCCAGGAAGTCTTGGTACTTCATAGATTCGTCTTTACCTCTTTTTTTTTGTTGTTGTTGTTGTTGCTGTTCTTCTGAAAAAGCAGTCAATTTTTTTTCTTTTCTTTTTCTTTTTATACTAGGGACGTGGAGATGTTAAACGACAACAAAAAATATATATATAAAAACAGGAATGAAATCTGTGAGAGAATATTTTTGGTTCTAAAGACGGGTGCATCCGTTTGTCTTCGCCCGAATCCCTTGCTGGAGACCACACGAGCAGTGACATTGCATGGAGAGGGCAGCTTTGGGTTCCCGCCGCCGTCACTGAAACCACCGGAAGGCGGCTCCCGTCGGAAGCATCACCTTCTGGCGGGGGCGGGAGACAAAAACAAGGAGAGAGTTCCGTCAGGGTCCGGGTGGGCCTGGTGCAAAGACGTTCCCCCGTGGATGGCCTCATGGCGGAGGGACGGGCATAGAGGAAACGCAGCCACCCGTGGAGTTCCTGCCCATCCCGCTGGAGCCGTGACCCGCTGAGCTGCAGGAGGGCCAGGAGCACCCCGAGGCCTCCTGAGTCACTGTGCCCAGGAACTCTCCTTCCAGACAGGAAGACCCCTGCCCCTGGCCTAGAGGAAACAGGCGCCAGGTAGCTGTGGTGCCTCTGGGGCCTGTGTGCACGTTTCTGTTGAACGAGCATATAAACGTGTGCACTGCATGTGTGCACAGCTATGTGCCTTGCGCTATCTAGTGTGCGGTGTGTACCGAGCGGGGTGTGTGTGTGTAGGGAGGATACTTGGGGTGTTTACCAAGAGGCTGTGTCTGTAATAAGAGAATGTGTATCGGGGCAAGGGTGTGTGTATGTGTGTGTCTCTACACTGGGCGAGAGTGGGTGGGGGAAAGTGGGTGTGTTCTCCCGGTGGGAAAGCAGACCAAGTCAGGGGTTGAGGGGCGGGGGCGGGGACAGGTTGCAGGGAGAGGAGAGGGGGGCCAGAAGGTCATTCTGGGATACCATTGTTGTTTTCCAACCATTCTAGACATCTGCATCAGGCCTACTTGTAGTGGGGCAGGGACAGTGAGCTGAAAAGATGGCTTTGTACCCAGGCCTGGCATCTCAGCTAGGGCTGCCACAGCTGGGGACACAGGGACAGGCCCTGCCATGGTGGGAACCCCTCTGGCTTCTCTTAAACCAGTTCCACAGTGGACAGGCCTTGCCTACACCCAGGCTCACAGCCACCCCCCAGACCCAGGGCCACAGGACCCCTGGCCATTAGCTTTGTGGCTAGACTGCATTCTGGGGCCCCAAGGTGCCCCAAATCTACCAACTGAGTGCCCAGACCCAGGGTTCTTTCAGGCCTCAGAGCACAGCAGCCAGCACTGCTGCTGCTCTATCCTCAGGGGGCCTTTGAGCAAGGTCTGGCTCTGAGGGGCAAACAAAGGGCTTACCCTCAAGGCCGCGAGGCCCCTGGGACAGAATCCCCGAAAAGGGTCAGGGCAGAGATCCAGTGGAAGCTTTAGGACATGCCTGAGACTCAGAAACTTAGGACCTGTGTGGGAATCCTAATGCCTGACCCAGAATTCCAAGAGGGAGAGCAAATCTGGGGACCCACCTGGGAATGTGAGGCCCTTGCCTGGGATTTTATGCTTGCCTTGCAAACTATAACCTGATGGGATCTCAGGATGTAGCTGTGACTTTTGGGGCAGTGGACTGGTGTCTTGGAGCCTGGCCCAGAACCCCAGATCCCAGGGACTGGCTGGGCATCCCTCGGACACTCTGGTTGGTAAGGTGGGGCAGAGGGTGAGGGACGGCCAGACATACGCAAGAGCCCACACACCTCCCTCTAAGGCGTCGTTACCTCCAAAGCGGCAGAAGGCTTCTTTTTGAGTTCCTCACATTTTCTGAATTTGCAAATCTGATGGCCAGTCTTTCGGTTCCTACAACTGCTGCACTGCTCGCAGTTGATGCGCCGCCGGCAGGGTGCACACATGCCACAGCGTTTCCGCTTCTTCTTGCCCGAGCTGATGGCAGAGGCCAGCTCTCCCTGCATGGGGTACTCGGCCAGGCCGGCCATGTGCAGGGCACTCTCGGCCAGGAACACGCCCGCTGGGGTCATGATGAAGAGGCCTGGGTTGATGGGGAAGGCACCCAGGTAGGGGAAGTCGGACTGGCCGTTGAGGGCTTCGGCCCCTGCCACGGCCTCCATGTCAGGCAGCCCGGTGCCCGCCTCACTCATGAGCGGCAGGTGCTCCTGCACCACGCGCTTCAGCATCTCCGTGGACTGGGCGAACTGCTGCAGCGTCAGCTGTCCCTCGGCTGCCAGCTCCGTGGCCCGTTCTGCCTTGCTCAGCAGACCGGCCACAGCACCACTTTTGTGCTTTGAGGTAGGGTTGCTTTTGTCTGCTGCCATGGCTGCCGCCAGGTCATGCCCATTGGCCAACAGGGAGGCGGCGGCTGCGGCCACGGCAGCCTTGTCGGCAGCCTCCCCGCCCATCATGCTGCCACCGCCGCTGCTGCCGAAGGAAGAGTAGTGGGAGAGCGGGCGGGAGCGGCGCAAGCTCTTGTTGAGGGGTTCGCTGATGATGCCGCTCTTGTTGCGGCGCTCGGGGGGTGGGGTGTCATCTGCCACCGAGGCTGGTGCTGCAGTGGCCGCCACCGTGCTCTTGTCTGCCGCTCCCGCCTTTGGGCCACTGCCACCGCTGCCATTACTGCCGCCACTGCTGCTTCCACCGGCATCCTGGGGACCACTGCCGAGGTTCGACATGGTGGGGCCGGGGCCCGGACCCCGCCGCCAGGGGAGCCTGCCAACTACTGGGGGTCTGCAGACGAGTGAGTGTCTGGCCCTGCTGCCCAGGGATGCCTGCCGGGCCTCGCTGCTCAGGACAGGCACATGGTCAGATGCCCACGTGGAAGTGTCTTCACTCTGTTGGGACAAGAGGACACCGGGTCAGGCTGTGGTGAACACCTCCTCATTGTCATCTCCACCATCACCAGCATCAGTACCAGTTTTGCCATCATACCAGCCACAAGCCTGGCGAGGGGCTTGCTGAATGCCAGGCCCATCCTGGCTAAGAATGTTGTATTTGTATTATCTCATTTAAGACTCAAAAGAACACTATGAAGCAGTGGCTAGTAATACACTATGTGACAGATGAGGACAACCAGGTTTAGGAGAAGTGTCCAGTGCATGGATAGAGGGCATGATGGAGGCTTCGCCCAGCTCTCCCCAGCCCCAATCTGCCCTGCTGCTGTCAGGAAGACCCGAGGCTGGCAGGCAGTCCCAGAAGTGGGAGAAAGCTGGGAGTTGTTTATTAACCCTAGAGTTTAGAGTTATCTTCCACTCCCTCATCTTCCTCCCACTGACCCATCTAAGGATGTCAGAACAACCTTCTGAAGGGCTTTAAGGTACAGACCCAAAAGTCCGGGAAGCCACCCCAGATTCCCATGAGGAGATTTCCTAATACCTAGCAGTCAGTTCTTTCAAGGCACTGGCAAGTCCTGCAGGTAAAAGGATCTGTTTGACTTTGTTTAACCCAGTTTGCCTGATAGAACGCAGACTCCTTATTTCAAGGGGCATCTATCCTCCCCCCACAGAGCAGGCAGCATGGGGTGACTTCCCTGCAAGAGTGGGAGGACATGCTTGTGCACACACTTCCTCCTCAGCTCCCAAACCACGGTCAGGGTTGTGTCAGACCCCACTTTTGTCTCTACTCAGGCCTCACTGCTGTGCTCTGGCCTGACTCCCAGTTTGGGGAGGGGGCAGGGGCCCTACAAGGCCTGCGGAGTGGGGCCTGGGTGGATGTGCCAGTGGCTGGGGCAGGCTGGGACTGAGAGAGTAGGTATGACCCTCTAGGGAATGAAGCCTGGCGGGAGGCTGTCCCTTGTTCCCTCCATGTTTCTGAAGCACTTCTCCCCAGGACAGGGCCTGCTCAACCCAGGCCCCCTGGCTAAGGCATTTGAGTGGGCCGTCTCCTTGGCCAGATGGAGCTGGGTTAGCAGTTTCTCCTCGGCCCTGGCTCTCTAGAGCCCCTTTCCTGACTAGCCCTCAGCAGTCCAGCAGCCCCCAGGAGAGGGGTGGGAGGACAGGGCCCAACCTCTGAGCAGCTGGTGGCCCAAGGGGGAGGCGCACATCTGGCTGGGCCCCGCCTTGAGCTTCAGGGCAGCACACACTGTATCTTTGTCCCTAGGCAACCCCACCATCCCTGGGTCATAGGACTCAGCCTGACCCAGGATATCATCTAGCCCAACCCTCTGCATTTACAGATGGGGAAACTGAGGCCCTGAGTGGGAAAGGCCCCTGCCCCAGGACTGCTAAGGAGTGGTTGCAAAGAGGAGGGAGTGTGGGAAAGGGAAAAGCTCCCATCTCCAGGGCGAGGCAAATGGCAGGTGTCAGCAAAACTAGCTAACCCCTGCCCCTCACTGGGCCCTCCCAGCGAGGGGAGAAGTGTGATGAGGGTAGAGTGGGGTAAGCTGGCAGGTTCCATCAGGACAACCAGCAGGGTGTCCAGGCTGAGCTGGTGGCAGCACAGGATCGGAGTTGTGCTAAGGGAAGGGGGTCCTCTGTCCCCAGGCTGGCTGGGCTCTGTCCCACCTCCCCAGAGCCCCCAACTCAAGAGGCTGGTGACCCACCCGAGCACCAGGGACCCTGGCTCGGTGTCGGGAACTAGGGCCAGTGAGATCAGGCCACAGACAGTCACCCCCCCCCCACCCCGCCACCAGGTCAATTTACCCAGCCCCTGCTCCCCACCCCCGCTCAACTACCCCACCCTGGACCTCTACCCCAGCAGCCCTAGATACAGGGTGAGGGGAGGAGACAGGAGAAGGAGAACGCCCGAGGGTTAGTGAGGTGGGGAGGGGAGCAGCCTGGGCCCCAGACCCTCTGTGTGTCCCCCCACCTCTGTGGCCTGCTGGCTGGTGGCAGAAATCGATGGCTGCATTAACGCAGCTCTTGCTCTGCTTGCTCCCCCCTCCTCCGAGCTCCAGGATCCAGCTCTGTAGGTGGGGTGGGCAGGTCACTTAGAAGTCAGCTCCCTCCAGCACCTCTGGGTCTGGTTCGGGCCTGTGTCTGGGCTGCGCTCTGGCTCAGGCTCTCTGCTTCTGTCTTTGCCCCGAGTATCACTAGGTGGGAATGGACCTCATGTTCTGTTTATCTCTGGCCCTCTCTTTGAATCTCTTCAATCCTTCACCTTTCTATTCTTCCTCAGAGACCACTACCCCAGCCCTCGGGTCCTGGGACATGGTGCACTTGGGACCAGAGGATGCAATATGTCACCGAACAGGTGCTGCAGGCAAAATATTGTGGTTTGTCAGGCACAGAAGATGAAGGGGACAGTGGTGGTGTAAGGGGGACTAACTCTATCCTCCAACCCCGGAGTAGGCAGATACCTACATCTAGTCCTCAAGACCTGGTCCCCTTTCTTGTCCTGAATCTGTCCCTGTCTCTGGTTCACTTTTTCCTTCAGACCCTGGGAAAAGCTGATGCCCTGGTCCCAGTGGACCCCTGACCACAGGGCCCATTTGTCCTACTCGCAGAAGGGGAGGACACAGATGACTTCCCAGGCCCCTACCTCCTACTGCAGGGCATACAGCTACACCCTCCCAGGCTAGGCAGGGCCTGGCAGTGCCCAGGAAGCAGGGGAGGAGCTGGGGCTGCGTTGAAGTAGAGAGGGAATGAGCGGGAGGGAAAGCTGGCGGGCAGGCGGGCGGCAGCGGGCGCATCCATCATCGGCCCTGCCAGGAACGCATCCAGCCCCCAAAAAGAAATACTGCGCCTGAGGAGGGACAACAAAGGGCTTCGTTTCATCAGCAATGCGGAGCCAGCGCCCTACCGCCCCGCCAGCCGCGGTCAGCCCACAAAGGACCCCTTTGTCCATGCAGGAGCTGGGCCGGCCGGGAGCTGGGACCAGGGGTTGACGGGCGGGGACAAGAGCCCAGGGGGTGGGGTGGGGGAAGGAGGGGGAGCCAGCCATGGAGGGCTGGGGAGCAGAGGGGGACATGAGGCAGGGCAGAGACAGGTGGTGGGGACCATGAGATGGAGAACTTGAGGGGCAGCCCAGAGAAAAGGGAACCTAGAGAGGAGGGGGCAAAGGGTCAAGGCCAGAGTACAGAGTGTGTCATGGGGAACAGAAACTGGACAATGGGGCCCAAAGAGACCCAGGGACCCAGGACATCTAGCCTGGACTCTGAGGCCTCAGTGAGAGAAGGCAGATGGACATATCTGCAGCAGAGAGGGAGAAAGGAGGGGGAAGTGGATAGGGACGGGGGCTGGGGGCAATGGCTGGGGGCAATGGGTTCTCGACCTCAGGGCCTGGCTGTGGGGCCTGGAGCGTCCCTGTGGGCTCAACCTCATTGGCTGAGCTGGGAAGAGAGGTAAAGTCAAAGCTGGGGCCACTCTCCTCATGCTGGGGGTACTCCCAGCCTCTACCCCCTCTGGCCAGCCCATAGCCAAGAGTAACACTGCCACTGCCTTAACTGGCTCCCTAATCCTACCAGCTAGCATTTATTGAGCATATACTGTGTTCCAGGCCCTGTGTACGTGGGCTTCACAAGTCTTATTGGCTCCTCCCCAGAACCCAGTGAGATGGGAACTATTAACCAGTTTCAGATATGAGGAAACAGGCTCAGACAAGGTCAAGCCAGCAGCCAAGTTTGAACAACTGGTGCCCAGTAGGGACAGGATTTGAACCCAGAATCCAAGTGTTGGTCACCCTGCTCTGTGGCCTCCTTTGTTCCACCTGGGCAACTGGCAGAGCGTCCCAGGGCAAGATGACCCAGCGACCCAGGAGGCTGCCCCCACCCCCAGATGTTGTTACCATGCCTGTCACCTCTCCATGGTGTGTGAGGGCAGGGTGAGCTGTCACTGGCCCCAGGGGAGTGCCCCCTCTTGGGGGGCTTGGAGATGCCCAGGCAGGAACCCGGAATGCTGGGCCGGTGACATCATAATGCTAGCTGGCAATGAGGTCACCAGAGGTGGCGGCAGTGCCCTCCCCCCACCCTTGGGTGGCACTGTAGGAGGGCACGGTGCTGTCCGCAGAAAGACATGTACATAGGTGGCCCATAGCTAGATGCTCAGCTGCACGCAGCCCCCTACTTCCTGCCCCAGTAGCAGTTCCAGGCCCTGTGTGGTGCTGGGGAGACAGTGGAGGACGCAGACCCTGGCACTGCCCTCGAGGTGTGCCCAGGAGCTGGGCTGGTGGTCACGTGAAGCTGTGTGAAATAAGAGCTGGAAGGGGCTGAGAGGGGCATCGGGGGCCTACCTAGAAGAGCACATGGCAGAGCTGGGAGTTAAGGATAAGGAGAGGTTACCAGAGGGAGTCCAAGCTGAAAAGAGGGCATCATAAAAAATGGGAGAAGTGGGTCCGAGGGGTGGGAATGAGGCTGGCATCACCCCAACTAGGCAGGGCTTTGAAGTCAAGGGCAGGCATTTTTACCCCAGCAGCTTTAATGAAGTATAATTTACATACTATAACATTCACTCAATTTTAAGTGTACATACAACTCAGTGATTTTTTTTTTAGCAAATTGACAAGAGTTGAGCAACCAGCACCACAACCAAGAACAGGATGTGACCAAGGTGTCAGGTCTCTGGAACAGCCCCCCAGCTGGCCCTGTGGCGAGGGAAGGCCTCCCAGGAGATTGCATTTAGGGGGCTTTTCAGGACCCAGAGGCCCTGGCCGCGCAGAGCCAGCCACAGCTAGGCCAGGCCACTTTGCAGACTCGCACGCCCGACTCAAGGCCCTTCCTCCAACGCTTTCTTGCTCACCCTTGACACCCGGCTCCACCCCTCCCACTCCTCCACCCACACTGGTGGGCTGGTCTCCTTGACCTCCAAGGGAGAGGACATGGACAGCCAGACGGATGGTGGGCAGGCCAGCAGCAGCAGGGAGGGCAGACCATGGGCTGTGGTGGCTGAATGGGCCTGAGCAACAGGGTGGGGGGCTGGGGGTTTCCAGCTCTGATTTCCATGATTCAGCCTGGGGAGTTTCCAGAAGGGAAAAAAAGCCCTAATCAGGCCCAGGGAGACACACACAGGGACAGTGGTCTTGGAGGCAGTGAGAACAGCCCTGGCCGGGCAGCACGGGGCACAAGCCCAGCTATAGACCGACACATGTGACCACTACCAGGACCCAGCAGGTGGCCTGGGGTGGGACGTGTCCTCAACATCCTAGGGTCTCCCTCAAGACTGACTGCCAAAGACACGACCACATTTCCCTGACTCCATGCCCCACCCCCCCCACCCTCTTACATCCCTCCTTCCGGGGGCAAGCACAAGCCCCTCGCCTGAGGAATACATGTGCAGCTAAGATCCAAGGCTTTGAGGAAACCCCAGAGGTACATGGGGCTTCGTTCTCCTGTAGAGCTCCCAAGAGAAAGGGAT